>WWPM01022227.1:0-24393 GCA_023279145.1 Glomeris maerens
ATGGGGTACATTTGGTTAATTGTCCAAATAACTCGCTAGTTTTGTGCACCATTCTTTTATGTACTATTATAATTAAGTACATCAAGCATACATGTGTGTATTTTGCTAATTTTAATCAATTCGGCTTAGTTCATAAAAATCCTAATATATATCAGTTGCTGTGTGTAACTGTATAAAAAACATTTCATATTATGGGCTATCTGTGTGTATATTTGTGTGTACAAATTTTATTATATTGTGTGATAACGCGCAATTGCATCAATTTCATAATTGTCATTTCAATTTTAATTGAGAGTACAGCATATAAATTGCATGATATTTACTTTGTAAATCTGCTGTGAAATATAGTTGTTCACTAGTGACTGAGAATAAACCTGATTTCGGTGTCATCTGATACATTTTGATCTGAATAACAAGTTATACAAAATATACCTCAAGGTACGTATTTTGTGCAAAAATAAATAATGTTATGGGAAATTGTGCGAAAACTTTTCTTAGAAATAATTTACAATATACGCATCTAATTTGTTAATTATAAAGTAGGTATAAATCGAATATCTTTTCAGAGAATGGTATTTGCTCATTAAAGCTTCTTCGTATGTAAATTACTTCTTTTTAAATTTGTAGCAGCTGTAAATTTAGTATTAATCTAGTCATATCAATGCAAACAATTCACAACTTTATTATATTAATTTATATACATGTAAAAGAATATCGTGCTTTGAACTAACCAATATATATACGATGCTGGAATTTTGTTAAAACTTTAGAAACAATATGTATACATGGCTGTAGATGATTGGACAGCTTGTAAGACCTTTAGTGACCCCTTGGCCCATTCATCAGGCGTGCCTCTCACCTGAGCCAAAATTTATAGGGGACCAACTTAATGAGTTTTTCTTGGCGGGACAGTGTCTAAATTTTTTCCGAATACTTTTTGCCACCCTATAGGCTACCTTCTTAACCTTATATTCCTCTTTCTTATATAACATGTATACCATGCTGAAGCATGCAGAGCAAATCCTGCGCACTCAAAGAACAACTTTTTACTGCTCTTAACTGTATTTTTTTATATACTATATATGCTGCCAACATAAATAGGTTCTTGGATATTTAGTATAACCTTCTCGTAACAAGCGTGTATACTTGACTTGAAGTTGAAGAAAAAAATCCTTTTTTCCCTGAGAGAAGAGAGAGAGAGAATTCCACCATTTGCATGCAATGTGGTTTTGGGCAACATTTTCTCTTCACCTCCCCCCTAAGCTCGACCTTTGAGGGAACTCCTGCTGAGAGATATATAATGAAACGAAAGTGAATCCTCGACATCCCATGTCCCTAAAAACCGATTTCAAAAAGTTTGAATTTCGTTAGAAAACATTAATTTTTTTTCCTTGTCTCTTGAATTCTCAAATCCAATAACAAATAAACCTTGTGCAATTTGTTCAATGTTCACATTTCTATTTTCTAATTGTTGCTCTAGGTCTTAGTCTGTATAAACATTCACTAATTAGGAGAAATTTTGTTAATTTATGCTGTAACTGTGATAATGGCATTTGGAAATTTAATTTGCGGACTGAGTGTTTTCCAAGGAAATTGCAGCAAAATTAGTGGACATTATATTTACGAGCGATTTAAGATCCATTAATATAGAGTGAGTTTGAAGACCGATTTTCTTTTTTGCTTCTTTGAAACAGAAGTTAATGTAATATATGTCTGCATGAGAAATAAAGACAAGATCGTTTTTCAGGTCTAGGTCAAGGAATATTGTTCAAGGTTAGAACTCAAGAGGAGCTCACAGATAAATTTGGAAATCTTTATAGGATTGTTTGTTACGTTAATGGGTCTCCCTTGTGGCGCAAAGTAGACATCTATAACTAAAAAGTGACTCGACCAAATCACAATTGCAATATATTCGCTCTCTTCTCTCTTTCTCTCTTTTCTGCATCTAAGTATACATCTATATAACTCCGCTTGGTTCCCTTTAATAACAATTACGCCCAGCAGCTCAACCTAAGTGAATTGTAATTAATGAACTGATGATCACCATATTTTACTGGGTGAGTGCTATACGTGTATGATGACATAAAAATCTGTTGTGATTTAATTGGAAATTATGAGCTAGCTGCAATTATGAATTCATAATTTTTAAATGCTTTAACATACAACGTTTCCTTTTTGCACTGATGATTTGGAATATTATGCTCTCTTTTACAGCAGAATTTTCAAATAAAATCTTTATATGTATATAGGGTTTAGAGTACTATACGTTATTATCATTAATGAACAATAGATTTAATTAATTGATCGGCAATCTCATTGTATTATTTGCATGTTTATCATCGGTCACATTAAATTACTAAATTACTCTTTCAATTTTGTGCATTGTTATATCGATCTATATACTTAATTAAAATTAAAATTATTATTATTATTATTATTATTCCCATAATTGATTTTATACTGTGTAGATTAATTTTTGATGTCTCCAGATTATGTAAAACATGCGTTTGCACACACTTAGCCAATTAAAGTTTCAAATTGGTCAGCTAAAATTCAAATTTGGATATAAAAGATGGAACTTGATTGCTGTTTAGGCCTATATTAAATGCGTATAAAAACTCGACCATATACGTGTACAATGCAATATAGCTTCATATATGAAAGTAGGCTATATAGTGTTTCTCCTACACGGTGTAGGTAGGATATAAGCTATAGGAACACATGAGTGACAAGAGGTTATTAGAGGGTCCTTTGACATGCCCATGGGTCTGTTCTTTTAGAATGCACTCGAGATATTTAGCGAATAATAGGTTTGCAGTCATTGGCCCATTGCACCCATCATCTGGACGACTGAAAATGTTTCGGCTTAACCTATGACCTCTGATGTGGCTGTCAGTTTGGATCAGCGAGTCGAACCTGCTGCACAACCCCTCAATAAACATTAAGCCTAAAGTGCATTTTCTAGCCAGGCCTAATTCTTCTTCTGCCATTTTGGTTTCGCCAACAAAAGCTGCTTTCATGACTTCACTCCATAGATGCTTGCTTTGTTCGAGCTAGATGTGCATTGAGCAGAATATTGCGATTCATAAGTTTCACTATTTTAAATTTGAAATGAGGAAAAAAAATGCGAGTTCATATATCAAACTTTGTTCAAATTTAATAGTGTTGGTTGTAAGCCTATCAAAAATTTTAGTTTTGTATAACTATGGTGCGATCTGAATTTGTGAACATGTAGAAAAATGCAAGTTGATGGCATTATATGGTACGCAAATGTTATATGCCATTTATTGTTACTCGAAAATAATAAAAAGTGACTTTTTCAAATTTTGAGATCAAAAAAGGCACCTTGTTTTAAGTCTAATTATAAAAGTGTAGCGCTATATATTTTTTATCTAATTGAGAAAAGTTAACAAATATGTTGTTAACATTGACATTAATCATAAGATACAATTGATCGAAACATTTGATGCTGGAATTTGTTTATATACAAAAATGTTTTAAATCATTAAAAAGTACAACATGTGTATTTAGCCTTTAAAAATGGAAACTTCGGTCATTTTGTTTCGAGAATCGGAAATTCAACAAGTATAGTCCTTCATGTATACCTTGTATCTTAGGGGTCGTCCACAAACAATGTGAACTTATTTTGGCTAATTTCACCCACTCCTCCTAGCCCCATTGTAACTAAAATACTATATATAGTATAGGTATTTTTCTAACTCTTAAATCGCTTTGTACATCCTCGACATTTCTAAATATTTTTTACCTCTCTTATTATTATAATTAAACGACATTCGGTGAATGACGGACTTGCCATTATGATACGGTTTATTATTATTTTCAAAGTCTTAAATATTAATAATTTGCCAATTGTCACAAAACGATCGATTCATAATAAAAGTGAAGAATAAGTTGCATATGAACCATATACTACTTAAACATTGTATGACTTTGCAAAATAATAAACTGAAAGATTTTGTCAAGCACATTGTAATTTAAAGCCCACTCTCCCCTATGTTGGACACATGGTTTGTGGACGTCCCCTTATATATTAAAGAAAAATTGCATTCGCATATATTACGTACTTCAAAATAACTTCTTTAACTTGCATGCATGCATAGAGAGATACTTTTTGTTTGAGTGTAACTCGGATAATCGGGTTTCTTGTGCTGCGGTACTGCAGATTATACGGTTTAAGATTACCGAGTTGGTGTTGTCACTTGACTTTCAATTTGTCTTGTGGTCTGATGACAAGAGGAATGTCTCGAAGCGCCCCAATGCTGCATTCCTGAGAAAAGGTCGTCAGCAACTTGCACCATGCAGTCGTATATACTGTATGTATGACCTTTGCATGCAACCAATAGACGAACCTCTCTTATTATGTAGTATCACCATTCATTTTGTGTGCACTGTATATGCACTGAAACCTATTTCTAAAGAAAAACCAACTGGGGATGCACTTTATAGTGTGATGTTGCATGTGGTGTTGCCCCAATATTCCCCAACCCCCCACCATTAACGATTTTGCTGTGTCATCCTGTAACAACAACCAACGGCTGCCGTCTGTTGTCAACCATTTTTCTACATGTATCCTATATACAGTAAAACGAAATACTCCATAAAAATTCATTGCCAACGTTTACTTATTAAGCAATTTTCGTATTAATATTGCGTCTGGAATTTGATTTCAATTACGTGCATTATAGATTCTCTTAGTGAAAAGTGTTTCGTTGTAAACTAATGGAATTATGTATTTCAATTCGATACATATTGCGATTTATGTTTCCCTATATTGTTACTTTTCGGAATATTCATAATGCATGCAGTCTAAATCGATTTACGAGTCCAAATATAATGGTTATTGATTTCTTGTCATAACATCAGAATATATCAATTGACTGCATGCACCTCGGTTTATATGCATAGACTATAAATGAAATGGTATTAGTAGTGTACAAAGTTTCCACCACGTGTCGCTGCGCCCTTTTCCAGTAACAACTATGCTTATAGTGTTGAAGCACAAGTGGAAGGAAGCTTGTATGGTCATTAATAAGGACAATCCATGAGAATTTGTAGATTTCATAGCAGAGTTTGGAACTTTAAGTTTAATATTGTTGGTAAATTTGATAGGCAGTGACAAACAACAAATTGCCAAAGTACATAGTTCTAAAATCTGTTAGTCTTTGGCACAGCATTATATGAACACATTGCTGAAAAAAGATTCGGAATTGCATATTGGCAAAAAGGAGGAGTATAATGTGAACTATATTATATTAAATTCCTTATTGTTTAGGTTTTACTGATAAGATGCATATCCATATTAGTTGTTGAATGTATAGGAAGTATATATAGGCTATATAATGTGGACTGAATGTACGTATATCTAATGGATCATTACATTGCATATATAAATTGTTGTGTCGGCGTCCAATACCGGATTTTACGACTTCCAACGAACCTATGGGGAGCAAGTTAGTGGCATAATGTGCCATTGGTGGTCATCGTTTATACCGATGTTCATAAAAGTGGCTCATTGCAGCTATAGGGTGGGGCTGGTCATATACTGTATGTGCTTTTTCGATTGGGAGAGTTGATTAAAAGCAGGTGAACGCCCACTGCCAGGGGCCCAGCTCTCCCAATACCTACCTAACTTACCTGTGTGGCTGGGATAACATCGCTGCTCGACACGCATCATTACATTTGTTGTCGATATACTGTGACGTCACTTCCACTTCTCTCAACATGGCCGAAATATATATTTTTCCACTATTGTATACAAAGCATTGCTGGATATACATTTATATTTGACACTGAAATATACACTGCACAAATGTATATTACACGAATCGCACATATCTATGGTTTTCATATACAAATTTTGTATTTTATATGAAATGCCAAACTACATCAAAACATATATGTATTCCCAAACTGGAACTTAATTGACTGCTTTAGCTGATAGACAATTATATCCCTCCATGGGAAAAACGTGCACATATTATTTTGATATGGCTAAAAATAACCTACTTTTTTCCTATATTTCTGTGACTAATAAAAGTGGAAGTTAAATGGCAATAATATGGCAAAACATATATGTTATGCTGACAATTGATACATTTTACACTTTTACTTGGTATAAAAGCTAGTTTGTGATGGGGAAAATGTTGTTGGAGTTCAAGTTGATCGAAGCAATTTGCATAGTTTGTACACAATCGATTTTGACGAAATTATGATTGTGTAATTCACAATTAATCATCATGACCGGTGCATGTGGACCAAAAAGCTATGCTTTTGCACGCGCAATTTACGAACAGCCACTAAGATATTCTTCTTAAATGCTGATGCTGTGATTTTTGTGAAATTGGCTATATACAGGGTGTCTTCTAAACATGCGGCCAAAATTCAAGGGGTTATTCCTTGTATAGCACCTACATAAAATCTGACTTCCATAATTAATGCTCCCCACATCTTTCCATTGATCTTTTATTATTCGTTCGTAATAAAAATATTGGGAGCATGAATTATGGATGTCAGATTTTGTGTAGGTGCTACTTAAAAACCTAAACATTTGGGGATATGGGTGTATAGGAACTTGAATTGTGGACAGCCTGTATATGTGACCCACCCTGTAGATACATGCGTGCATTTTTGTATAGTTTTGGTACATACTGGCGTGAGGAAGTGGAATAAATCAGAGTCACGTGACAGGCTGCAACATAGTCCTACATAATCCAATAAGGTAATATAACGTAATCAAGAGGTGAGCTAGGTGTATTATATGTAATTCCGCCACCCCTTAAAACGCCCCGTGATGAATAGAAGGATGGATGTGCACCGCTTGCTTTATGTACGACTAGGTTTGTGGGTGGACGATTCATGCATGTCCTCTTTTGATGCTTTCTCCAACTTTGGATTGTGCAGTTAATGGACTGGGAACAAGAGAAAAGTTGAACAAAAGTGCGAGGCGCACCTCGTTGTTGTCTCTCTATGGCTTTTGTGTGGCCCCGCCCTCCTTTTCCACATGCCCTTATATAATGCGCGAATTTAATGCACCCTTGTCTTCCGTCTTATTCTTTCTCTTTCCTCCCAATTCGCATATGTGGTAAAAGCAACACTCACTAAGCATATAATCATCTCTTTTAATGTACCTATACTCCAACTTTACTTTTTTTACATGCAACCTTCCTCTCTCTTTCTCACTTGCTTAAGGTATCTCTATCAAAATATATATGGACCAATAGTGAATTTACAAAATTTCCAGCACTTTTAGACCAGAACACATTAGAGGCAATGATACAGAAATGATTATACTATTTGTTATGGATTCATTTGTCCAAAACACTGCAACACTGGTCAAAACATTATATGAAAACCTGTCTACGTACATTTTAACTGTCTTCATTGGCTAAAACTTTACGGAAATGGGATTATAAAATTAATGGTTGTTTCACTCGCTACGGGTCCTATGTAATTTATATCTTCAAAGATAAATAATAAATGAAATGGTATATCAAATTTCTAAATAACTTGCCTTGTTTTACGTGAATCATGCCATTTTGTATCTTTTGCTGAAATCGGCCTCCACTCAGAACCAGGAATTGTTCAATTTTTTTTGCGTATGGATTATATCCACGCCAAAAATTAATAAAGGATGCCACTTTCAGCTATTAATTCAATGTTATCATTCAATTTCATTGGTTATCCACGAACATACTAATGTGGACCTATGCAGGGTGTTCCGGAAGCGTTTGGGGACATGGGTTTATGAACTTTATGTCTAGTTTTCATGCAGGGAACACACCCTGTTAGTTTGTCCAAGTATTTCCGGAACACCTTGTATAACAGTGGAACAACTCTGCAGGATGTATTAGACTTTTCACTCCAAATATGCGTATTATTCCCTCTGTCATAAATGTTCAGATTAATTCGTATATTTTATCCGTTTTCATGTTTATATATCCGGAGATAGTCGATTAAAGAGTGGCATAATTTATACATGGTCCCTTGTAACATTTTTTATATGCTACTGTTGAAGTATTTCCTTTCATTTTTATTTTTGTTTGAGGGACACTCTGATTTGTGACATCATATAGGGAAGTTTGACAAGAGGAGGAGTTCTTATATAAGGTGTGAATTTGACCACAAATTGTATACGTAAAATGTTCCAGAAATGTTTCACTTCAAAATTGCCTTGTTTCACAAGACCTAGAATATAGTTTCATCGTTCAAATTTTGACAACTTATGTTCATCACCATCACAATTACATCAAACATAATTGCTTACGTGCCAAAATAAGTCTATCATATAGGATATCAATTTTAATACACCTATATTTGTTTAGGTATATAGCAGCTTGTGAATATGACGAAATAATAGGCTTACTTATTCAATATAGGCCAATTAAGTATCGCTAGAATATTTCTTTAATTTTATTACCTTTATTTTATTCCCATTAGGTGCATGAACATTATCATTGTTTTAAATGCGTACAAAAAACGAGACCATGTTAAAATATGTAAACCTATTTTTATCAAATACATTTAATAGTTGCGAATTTTTTGAGATTAATTTCGCAAAATATAACCCTAAATTTAATGTCTTTGCGCTTTTACCCTCCTTTAGGTGTCTCCATGCACTGTCAATGGCAATAAATGCTAATTCGATCAAACGGAAACTCAATTAATGCAATTTATCACAAATGTTATTAACACTAATTTGCATACAAACAAATTACTAAATGTACTTATAAAGTTTCAAAATTCCAAATCATGCAAGGGAATTTCTGATTTCGATGTCGACAAACATTTAATATTTAGCACCTTTAAAATTAAATGAAACTTACCACTGTTTGGAGTTGATATTTATACAGGCAACATATCCGATGTGTTTGCAAGCAAGTGAGTTGATGGTCGAGTGTGGCTGTGTTTTATAAAGGGTATAGGTTTTCTTAGTCAGTCATTTGTTTATGGTTGGCCGTCAATTATACACATTCATGGGAGCGGAGTCAGAGTTGAAATATTGCCGTCATTGCATTGTGAATTATGTTCATAGGGTTTAGCACTTTGAAAGTGAGCAACCATTTGCCAAATTTTCTTAGGCTACTTAATTTCCAAGCACTTGTTAGCACTGTCCACACTGCATGCATGTAATAATGTGAAAGTCATCAACAACTATACATTTTGAAGTTGTTGCGCTCACCTTATTCTTCAAACTTTTCAGTTCACATATTTCGTTCTGCAAATAATAAATATAACAGGCATTTCATTGCATATATAATTTTCAAAACTTAACTTGAAATGTACTTATCCGTTAATCACATCTTTGCTGCTAAGATTTTGTTTATTGCCAAATTTTACGGCATGTATTAATAATGAAATTGTTGTGATTGCGTGTCAAGAAAATAATATAATATTGTTTTAATTACAGATAGTAAATTGAAATTATTTTTTAAAGGTCCGACATTAATGCATGTTTTGCTATATAATTTTGCAAGCGGATATAATCGATATGATTTGTTTATGTATCCTGTATAAAGTACTTCACACAATTGGGTTCAATTTTTATCATATTCGTTTTCAGTGCAACGTCGATGATGGAATAAACTCTGCAATTATTCCGATAAGAAGTACATTTTCGCCTTGAATATATATATATAGTAAATTGCGGTTATTCAAGTAAAGGGCTATAAGGTGCAAATTGTTAACAATTATAGCAATTTATGAAAAATATGAGAAACCAATTGTTCTCCTGAAATTAATTTTCTCGAGCACGCATGGTTCACAACTATTGTTGTTTATTTATTCAATTATCTTTAGATGTACATGCTTATATTTGTTGAATACTATTGTTATAGGTTATCTTCTCGTATTTGCATTTTTCATTCAGAAGTTTGGAAAATAGCAATTGTTAAATGCTTGTTGAACATAATAATTGTGCTATTAAAAGGATGTGTCTCAAATGTTCTTGACAGTGAAATTGTTCAATTAAATTAATGCAAGTCTTTAAATTGTTTAGCTAAAATGCAGAAATGCCACAATTACACAGTTATCTTTGTATATTGCAACTTTGAATAATGTTAAAACTCAATGGGTGAGCTCCTGGTGTTATTTGGCTTTTCTTTCATTGTCTTCACATGAAACAGATTAAAGATTATTTGCGGATTCCCTATGTATATCTCATATGGACTATAATGTTACATCAGTGATAAATCCCAGTCAAAACATACAAGCAATTTGTCATCAGCATGCATGCATCAGCACTTGAATGATTATCACTTAATATGTAGGCCTATATCACAAAATGGCCGTTGTGATTTAACTTGACTCCATGTACAGGTATAGGTATAGGCGCAGGAGATTAGAAGCGCCACCTGTGGCTTTTTAGCCCAAGTTATTAAAGCGTGTCGATTAGTTTCTGAACTTTTTCTCTTCCATGAAAAAGTTTGTGAAATGTGAACTGCTGGCGATAAAGAGAAAGAGGGTTTATATTGGGTCGTTAACGTTTCTCAGCTAATAGTGGTAAGCAATTAAGGTTTCGATTGATCGATTGGTTTGGTGAGATCCAATTAAACGCATGGCCGGTCATATCTGCAAGGACGCATCTTGACATCCCACTGAACCAATTGCATTGCCTTTTCTTCTTCTTCTTACCTTCACATATTTTCGATATTCGGCCCCACCTCTCATTAAAAACCAAGCCCCTTTGTCTTCACAAACTTGTCGCAAATCACGTCTCCTTTTAATACGTGACCGCATCTTATCCAATCTGCCCTGTGGATGGTGTTCAAAGCTAGTTGTTTTTTAAACCAAATTTGTCATCTACTATACAATATAATTGTTAACTTCTAGGGCTCAACTGTCACCACTTCCTGTTTCATCCTTACAGCAGCCCTAGCTGTATACAGTAGGACCTCGATATAGCGTTGCGGTCAAATGCAAGATTTTTCAACATTATAAGCGGGATTTGTTAAATGCGGACTTTTTTTGTTGGCATGCTGAAAATCTGTTAAATTGGATTTGTATGTTATAAGCGGAATAACGTTGTAAGCGGGAGACGCTATAAGCGGGTCCTACTGTAGTAAAATGAGGACCAAATCTTTTGAAAGGGCAGGTAAAAAATATTCATTCATGAAATTTGTTTCCACTTTTTTGCGAGTTATTACATTGAGTTGTCGCTCATTTTAGCAACATAAACTAACTGTATATAGCTAAACTGCGTTCTGACCCAAAGGTGAAGTGGGTTCCAGCATTAAAATTGCAATTCAATTTTAACTTGATAAATTATTTAATAGTTCGATGCAATTTGGTAATATTTTGATAAAACAATAGTTCAATACTTGGTTCAATGCTCTTGGCTTCAAGGAAAAAACAATATACGCACCTTTGATATTTTGAAGGCCGGGAAATAAATTTCATTTGTCAGACAATGTTTACAATAAACAACCCGCGGTCAAACCATGTTGACTAGAATTGTGCTATACATATTTGCCAAGTGTGTTAATGCAATTTAATGAACATGCTATATCTGCAAAGTACAATTCGATCCATAATATCAGGACATTTTATTTTTCAATATGCCAAATGCATGTTGATCGAACCCAAATTTCATGTATTGAAAACTACATTTATTGATATTTGCAACTGAAAACCTATTCTAATTAGTATAAGTAAATATAAATTGGAGAAAAATGTATATATGTGCAAAACTTCATATTCCACGAAATAGCATTATGTATATAAGCCAGAAGACTTTCTTTCTCCCTTTATCCTGTGTATAATATTTCATTAATCATTATTATCTCACTTTGGGATTATAATTTTAAAGCGTGCATCTTATCTAAGAAAGTGTTTTACCTCCATTGCCTGCTGCTCCGGACATGGAAAGCAAATTTAAATCTCGTAATCTGATTGGTAGAATTAGGTGCATAATGGGCGCGTGCCTCCAATGTAGACTATATTCATTGTTTATGGGATAGTTTCTTTTGGGTGTATTTTTTTGTTTCGATTTTCCAGAACCTATAGCTATATTTCTCGAAGGGTCCAGCACGAAGTTTGGGTCCGAGGTGCGCCATAAATCCTAGAAGTTATCTGTCACCGAGGGGCGCTCATTTCTTATTTTTAAGACAGCCATTGCAAGTTAAAGCAAGACAGGTCATGGTGGACTTATAATAACAGGTCTGTGGTCCGATTTGCAACCACGCCCATCTTTCCAGCTATACCTCGACTCCGCCCTCAAGGGTCCCAACTTCTTGTGCCCTTGTAACGGCAACAGTAACATATGTATCTGCAAAAATATGCACACACACACCATTTTAGGTGCGCATGCTGCACCTGGGAATGTTTCTCACCATATTTCCCTTGAAGACTTTCACTCGTACTTTATAAAGTTTCAGTATATGCAAACATTAAGATATAAATTGTGAAAACAATATAAGTTCATCCCGATCACGATGTCATATTATTCTCAATGTCTGGAGAATAAAACACTTCATTTGGAAACTTGTTGATGGAATACTTACTTTTTGATAGACAGAGTCTATTGCTCAAATCAACAGGTGGTCAATATCAAGCAAGTCAAAAACCAATCTGGATTTTGCATGGATTGTTCATTTAATTACATCACACCCATGAGACATCCAAGTATTTTGACCGAGCATTAATTAATATTTCTTGATCATGCAACACGAATTGTCAACTTCTTCATATCATTTACTGTATAATGTTTAATTCGTGATGTCAGATATAGACGAAACCTGGCCAATCATAAATGCCCATCAATCAACAGTCAGTACACATGTACGTATACTATGCCGGCCATGAAACAAATTTCCCTCAGTTTTCCGGGTTTTCCGGAGAAACGAAGTAAATTGTAAATTTTCAGTCCAATTTCTGGCAAAGCAATTAACAATATTAATTAGAAGTAAAAGTAAGTAGGTAAATATATCATTAATCTCTCATTAAAAAATATGGAGTATCTATAGCAACAACTTTCATGTTGTGATCCTATATTTTAGGTAGTTAAAAACATAAGTATGCAGATATACAATGGGCGTTTTCGGCGATTCAGTTTTCGTCAAGTAGACTGGACATTTTCCAGAAAAGGTGTTCGGCGATGGATCTGAGCCTTAGTCAACTGTACAGTTTTTTAGTTCGGCGATTGAGCTGACTTGATACCTGCGTCATTTCGTGATTTCGAGAATTTGTCGACTAGATTCACAGACAGACAAGATGGCGGCCTGCGTGCAGTGTGCAGTGCAATACGATTGGTCGGAATTCTTGTGCAAGTTGATAGATTTAGAGTTTCGGAAATTGCAGGAAAATATCAATTGTAATGCCCTTACAAAAATTTACTGCAGTTTAAATAACTGCATTTTGTCAAATTCCCCCATTTTATGGCACAAACTGCAGTTATACTGACAGAGGTGGTTCTTACAAAAATATAGGCAGTTCCCTACGTAAAAACTGCGGTTTTTATTCAAAAAATGTCATTTTTCGGCGAAATAACTGCAGTTTGTACCATAAAATGGTAATCCGCCATTTTGTAATCCAGCCGTGCAGTGAAGTTTGCGTTCGGCGATCCACCTGACTTGGGTTCCAGTCATAAAAAAGTCATGACGTCATGCATCCAGTTCACCCAGATAGATGCACATTTACTAGATGAATCGCCGAAAACGCCCAATGTCTTTCTACCTCCAAGTGCCATCAAAGTTTAATTTTCTTCAAATTCCCCTATAGTTTTGTTGAATGTAATTTTTTTTAAAGAAATCGCAGAGAATTCTCTGCTTTTTTGTACTATATTTCTAAATCCCTCGTTGTAACTCTGAGTAATCTAACTAAAACCAAGATTTTACATCCACTTGATCTAGCTGATTTTGTGCTCCAACTCACGTTCGCGCAGTGAATCTTTAGCCAAAATGTGAAGTTGGCTATAACTATACAATAATATGAAACTCAATTTTCAAAATCAAAATAGACAGAACGAATACATATTCATATTTTTTTCTGATTTAATTGTTTTGTGGGGGAAATGGAGTACAATTTGCGGTGGTGTCGCGCGATTGGTTAGCGTAATGTTGGTGGTACAGTGGTGGGTTTTGATTGGTTGGAAAATAAAATGATGATTAGAAATGAGAAAGGGGCAGGAAATTTCCCCAGGAAAATTGCCACAAGATACGTATATATAGTAGGTGTATAGTACGTGTAGGGGGCGTGGTTGCTATAATGCGGACACTTTGATGGGTAGGTGCAAGCGGCGTGTCTAACCACTACCCTGTGCAACAACCAAAACCTCCCACAATTTAAGTCGAAACTCAAATGTTGCATGCATGTGAACTTTTCATGTGCTTGCAATGGGGACAGTGCATGGAAGATGGCGCTGCGAACGCCCAACAACTGTGCATCACTTTGCACATGTCTTATATGCAAATACATGCCGCAAACCTGTTGCACACATCACTATTTATCAGACGTTAAGTTCCTATACGCTATATATCTCGTCTTTATAGCCTTACAATGATGGCTTATAGGTAATTAAATTGCAGTTATCATGTCGATGGTCCAGATTCTTCCTATATAAAATAGCATTTGCATATTCAAAGTAACTGTACCTTATACTTTGTAATATGTACAAAAATAATGGATAATTGCTGTGTTTCTAGAATCCCAAGAACCTGAATAATTTCAATAGGAGCCACAAAATAACTTGCATAGATCTTCAAATACCTAAAATTGAAACATATTCACTTCACTAAAAATTGATATCACTGTACTCAATTTTGTTTTTGCATATTGCTTGAATTTGATATCTGGATTTTGTTCAAATAATGGATATGAGAGTGGAACTCTTGAGTTACTGAAAATTCAAGTTTTGGAAGTACTAAAAATTATCAAATTTTAACTTGTTCAAGTCTCCTTGCAGAACATATACGTCGGTATTATTGAGAGTGATTCTGTTGTAACTCTGTGATTCGCAGTTATACTATTGGACCTCTTAATATTAATTAATTGACGGTCGAAGTTGATATATGATACGCACCAGATTAAATACAGTATTTAAAGAACCACTCAGACACTGTTTAGACCCTGTCTTATCAACCCAGACCAAGGCAGATCTGCTCAGACTTTTCATGATAAACTGAGTTGCAACTGTTCAAATCCAGTTCTGCATTATTGTTATTTTAATTAGTCTTTGTAATTAGTCACAATTTCAGGACCCAGAGTATAGTCATCAATCGGTTGCACTGCTCCAAAAACTGTGATTGGATTGTGTATCTGATGTTGTGTGCAGATTCGGATGCGTGATATTTTTATATGGATAAAAGAAATCTAGTGCCATGCAGATATGGATCATGTATCCAGTTCTAGCCATGCATACAAACTTTTCCGTATAATGCCACAGAGCATTTATAATAGATTTTTTTTGAAATTACGAACTCAAAAATGACCGGAATGATGTTGTATGTGATGCAAATTATACTAATGCTTAGGCATTCAAACGTTCCCCTAATCGGTTATCTTGTTGATGCTAATCATAGTGTTAAAACTTTCTGGCCCTATCGCTTGCTTGCACGTGTATCAAGAGCCCCCATGAAGCAGCTATGGTTGTCCTTGTGTATACATAAAAACGTGCTGTACATATACCTAAACAACGTTTCCAGTGGAATTAAAAAAACTTTTTGGATTGGAACATTCTATATTATTGAATTATTTTTTTCTCCTCTGTATGAAGTCTTTCTGCTCTAATACCAACTTTTCACATATTGTATTCAGAATAAATGGCATTAACTATACTCACTTGCGGTTCCAGCTAAAGAGCCATGTCATCAGGAGTGCCCAATCGTCCGGGTCAAACCATAAAATTAAACCAGAAGTTAAAGTACGTGTGATGTCACATAGTAACCATGGCAGTCACAATTTTTCATTTGTTTACAAATCACTTAAAATACATAACCTTAAATTTTTATATATTATATCGCAAATATTCCAAGCATATTACCCAAATCCTGTATTTTATATAAATATATCTAAAATGCTCAAATATCAATATAAGCAAGCAATTTTTAATTAAAATTGAATTACTTCAAATCACAAATTAGCAATTTTCTGAAATACTACATATGCTATTTCCAGTATACAGACACAAAAATATTTTTGTATATGATATGTGTTCCTTTTGCATACTGAACCGATTCCTGGTACGTGCATGTATACGTATACATAAAATTGTATTTAGTCGTGGTTCAGCATCAAATATTGTGATGTGAGATTTATTGATAAACATAGATCACGTTTTCATGTTATTCTATATAATGTCCTTTTTATGGAAGTTGCAGAAATTAGGCAAGGGGAAAAAGGTGGATTGTTGCATCGTATGATGATATAGTTGGTTATAATCAGTGGCTATAGCGCGATAAATATATTTTCGGTAGCAAGTTGTAATGAGGGGTCGTTAATTGCAAAAGCCTAGGTGCAGGCTTTGATTTGGGTCCTAATAGCGGGCGTGATTACAGGGTGGGGTCCAAGTCGTATACACAGTGGCTGCCTATTTCTTGCGCCCAAATTGACGGTTATATACTTGTGAAGTACGTGTAACGTGGTCTTGCACACGTTTACACCCATAAGCCTTTAAACTGGCTTTTATGCATTAGGTTTACCTGCATATCAACAACCCTAATTTCTTCATAATATTACATTTAACTCGTATTAATTTGAATTGTGGCCGCGGCGGCAAATTTTATGTTAGACCATATGGCTACTACCTTTAACTTAGTATAGGGCTGGTTTATTTAAGGGCGGCGTTAAAATATCTCAATTATATACGTACTGAAATTTTGTATCAAATTTTGAACGTTTTTGTGGCACATTCTGTTTATTTTATGAAATATCGCTAATTGTCATATTTTCATTATTATTTAGAGGCATATGCAATTTTTTTTATTAAAGTAATTATGTTTTTGCATGCATGATCTAATTGTTTTTAATTTTTAATCTGTTCATTGCCTACTGAAATATAGTTTTTAATAAAATTATGTTACCAATGTGAATTATTTTGAAACAAATGTATGCATGAAAACAAAAGTATTATATTCAAGATTTTGGTAATTTTTGAAACAAGTGTGTGTTTTGTATTTTTGATTACTTACTTATCTACTATGTCGCAGTTTGTGACTTATTGGCCTGCAAACTACATGCCACAAGTGCGCCATCTAGCAGCAATTGTCCCATTTAATTAAGCATGCAGCATTGTGTCCCAATTAATCCCCGCTTGTTTATATTCAAACATTATCTGTTTTGATCCCAACATTTATTCGAAGAAAACATCTGTCTGAATACGTTTACCCAAAGAAAACATTATATTCAACGAATTATAAACGTATAGTAAATTCACTGGAATTAAATTACATTTACAAATTACGTTTGTTGTCTGGCTGCAATTTATATGGATCAGTATTTAAATACATCCAGGTCAATGAATATTTGTTTATGTACAAAAAATAATTTTCTTTTCACAGGTTGGTGATGAACTTAAACAATAATTTATCATATAAGCAAGTGTAAAATGGCATGAACAAATTTATGATTGCATTAAATTAATTGAATGTTTCCGGGCAGTTTGTTGAGGCTGCAAATGTATTTATTGAAAGTCAATATTAACAACCAATGCATAATTTAATTTTTTGAATTTTATTAAGACTCGATTAAGCTGAAGTTTTCTTATGTGAAGTTTAATTCATGAATGAATTTTTAAGATCAACGATTGAAACGTACTGCATTTGTTGCAATAATTAACGTAATACGTAATTTTCCCTTTGAAATAATTTTTATTTTCAAGTATATCCTGTGGAAAATAATTGTTTGCAATTATGTATGCCGTATTGGTGCAATATTGTCCATGCAGTGTTGCCTGAATGCATTTAATGGAGAGTTTGATACAGATCTATTGAAGAACTGAATTGACTTGCCTGGACATAAATCCATGTCCTTTATGCATTGCTTACAATGCATGAAACCATGAATGCAATTCTCTGTCGCAAACCTATTGTTACATTTATTTATAACTTGTCCCCTTTATATAAATCGCTATCCATGAATTGAAACTTGTCAACTTATAACTTTTTAGCCTTAAAAATAAAAATACTTGGCCAATTTTCAAAATATTACTTATAAAAAGATGTTGCACAGTTTGCATAATCTGAATTATTTCATGGGAAATTATTTTCACAACTTTGATGTTCTACATGTGCATGTGGCCTATTCAAAATGAATGCATGAAGATGAATAATATATTACTTACTTCATGTGATTTGTCATTTATTCTGCCAAAATTTCTATAAAGGATATAATATTTTCAAAATTAAGTTAATTGCTTTTTTGGAGGAAGCAAAATGTGTTTAATATTGTACTATTTATATACATTAATTATTTTCTATTTTTAAATAAATATCTATCTTAATATTCATAAATGTTCAATATAGCCTCCATCTATATTTCTTCAATGAATTAAAATTAACGATGAAGGCCATAATATAGGAATACATACGGCTAAAATATGCAATATTATTATTTCCAGAAATTCAATATCGATCGGTTTATGACTAATTTATCTCTATAGAAACTTTACATTATTTTCTGCAGATATATGCCTATGTACTATACATGTTTATATGCAGATACAATCTTGCGATGTAATCGCATTTAGGCCTATATTCTGTGTTCAACGATCCAATTGTTGTGTGTCTGACATTTAAATAATTTTACACCTGAAACGATCGAGAGACATTATTAATTTTTTATTCCATGATCGCAACCAAATCCTTAGATTTTACAAAAAGTACCCGAGTATATATATGTAGGCCTTATTCGTACATGCAATGACCGACCGACTGTCATTCATTTTGTACGTATACATAAAGGTAACAAGGTGTATAAATTAGGCTTATGTATAGGGTAAATATATTAGGGTTATGATATGAAAAAGGCTTATCTCAACTCTCACGCACTTGCATGTTTTATAGTAAAATGTATATTCCAGCAGCCCGTCGAATTTCTGTTTCTGCTTTCCAAATCTTGGTTGTTTCTGTTGATAAAAACATTTATTACGAAATACGATTGACGTGAAACTGGTATTTAAGCCATTATACATTTATAGAAAATAAAATATTGCATTAATAGGGCTACTGTGTAAGTTAAGCTGTATTCCAACATACACACAATTTTCAACAATTAAGTCTTATATTGTATTGGCAGCTATGAAATCAATAATAACTATATGATTTGGAGATACTATATACCATGCATGTTTGCCAAATTTTCAAAATCTTTAATTACACTATAAATTAGGATTTTTAAAGCGATAAAATTGTAGTAGTTTTCCTAAATCCTACTGTATTAACTCCCTGCAATTAAATGATACATATAGGCTTACATAATAAAGTTATATATTTTCATATTTTGTCGCAATAATATATTCATCCAATTTGGCATTTAAATTATTATATTTTAAAATTGTTTCGTTATGCGGATTGGTAAATATAAATGTAAAATTTAACTGCTATTTGAATTAAATAGTGAATGCATGTATCATTTGTTGGAAAGTATAGCCTTTTACTATTAAATGTACTGAATATTTTACAAATAAGTTATTACATCGATCGTAAAAATTATAATTTTAAAATTCACTTCTTTATATATTAATATAATTACTATAGCAGTGAGGCCTTAATGAAATTTGGTCCAGTCAATATTTGTATTTACTTCTTATTAATAATAAACAGTTAACAGAGCTATTTCTTGTTTTTCCTGAAATTATTGTTTTGCTAAAATAATGTGCATCCGCAGCATTTATTTTTTATTTTTGCAATAACAGTCCATATTAAACGAAAAAAATTGTATCTATTTGAAAATCTTATAAATTCAATATTTAAAATAGTTTTTAATGCTAAGAAAACATAACTTTTATAAGAACAAGGTAATACTCGTATAACAATGCAGTTTTGTCTTACCTTGGCGCTTTTTTTAGGCCTATATGGCTCAAACTTCACAAGTTATGCGTCCACTTTGCTGAAACGGTTTTAACAGTAGCTACACATAATTAATACAGGCACATTTTCAAAGATTTCGAAGTGAAACGCATGTGTTGGTAGCGAAATGTATCTATACGTGTGTATTTGTTGATGGCTCATAGCGCTATGCATAGGGGCAAAAAGTGCATGATGGCCACTTGAGTTTCCATTGTGTCTAAATAGGATCAGCAACGAGTGATGGGGGAGAAGTAAGAAGAAGAAGAAGAAGGATAAGGAAAAGGAGGAAAAACAGGGTCGTCAAGCACCTCCATGTTATATGCGAGCTTTTGGGAGGCGGATCGCCTGGAAAACAGCTAAAAGTCTATCAGCTCAGTAGGAGGTTCTGGGGGAACTTTACAAAATGTCCTTCAACTTCCTTTTCTCTTCTTTTGCACCCCCGTCACTTCAACATTTTCTTGTTAAGTTCCTAAATCGGTACATGGCGAGCTCATATGCTCATGAACGAACATATCCTATACTATATGTATATATTTTAAAATGCAAGCCACTCTCTCTATAGCATTTGACCTTCACTTTGCCCTCACCTGCCCAACATTTATTCCCTTGTTCAAAATGTAGGTTTATATACTAGACCTACATAATCTTGTCGATTTTGCTCACTTATACTTGTTTTTAGGATTTGGAATGGAATTTCATAAGCTTTTCATACAACATACATTGTTCCATATATGAAATATGTTATGTAACTTTCCTTGATGAACAAACGTTTTTTATTTATATCAAAATTTGTTTATGCGAAGTCATAGCAATTACACCTTATGGGTGAAACAAAAGCAGCTTGTGTTCATTATGCAGACGCCGATTTCAGCTAATAGGATTTTCGTATATAATCCGGGATATTTTCTTTCAGTATTATTCTTGAAATTACAAATTAAGGGGCTTGTGTCGAGTGAATCTCTTAATAAACCATGAACACCATGTATTTGTAACCATGCATTTAAACTGGTGATCAACATTTGAAAGATTAAATAAGGTTAATTGCTTCAAAGTAGACGCATGGAGATTTGAGACAAATCCTATTATAAGCTTGCTATATTTTCATGTAATAGGATTAAAATTATATTTTGTTTTTTTTTTTTAAATGTAAAAGGCGGTTATACTCTTGCTATAGTGTGCATGGGTGAAGAAGCTATATTGCTTTATGGCGTACTTTCTGCTGCATATGCATGTGTATAGGGAAGTTTAATTGCTGAAACTGAAGTTTCCATAAAGTTTTTAATGTTGCAGCAGGAATGCGCATGAAGCTATTGACAGACTTCCTGCAGCGTTCTGCATTGTTACAGTTGTGCTGCAAAATAAAATTATTGTTCAGGCTGACAGACATCCTGCAGTGTTCTGCACTCTTGCACAGACTTTGGGGGTCACCCATAAAGTACTTTTCTCAAAATAGGATTAATGCAGAATTGAAAGCAATTGTTACAAAATTATTAAAAAATATATTATTGATAGTATATAAGTCTGTAAATGTCAGCCGTTACTAAATATGTGCAAATGTAGGAATGATTGCTGACTTAATTGGCCCTATTAAAATTAGAAAATTATAAATGGCACCTTCCCAAATCTGGAAGTTGTGCCGTATTAAATATCCTTCCCATGTTATTTTGGAAATATTTGCTACTGGTGGTGTTGACCTTGCAACATAATCCATCAATAAATTAATCGGGTAACAATAAATCAAGAATGAAATCATTTGGAAATAAAAATCGTTATTGGAATAATACGTTGTGCCAAGCAATAAATGCAGTAAGTATAGTACATGTATATTCAATATCATATTTGTTACTTTTTGTATAAATACTTGCTAGGCCCGATAATTAGTGCTTTAGATCTGAAATATTAATTTACAAGGTGAAAGACATCATAAATTAATTGCGCTTTAAATGCAATTGGCATTTAAAAGTTTTATGCTTTACAAATTACGATTTTGAACTTCTTTACGATCTACTAGTTAAATTTCTTGTATTATAGCAAAGCATTTCTAATATTTGAAGTTGGACAGTGAAGCTGCATTATTAATATCCCAATACGCGGTAAACTGTGGTGTTTGTTTACAATTATGATGGAAAGCTAAATTGTTTTTGACCATGTTGTAAATGCTCATGCGTTTGACGCGTGGCACATAATTCAAATATATCAATGACATTTTTTGCTACAATTGAATGTTTTGGTAATGCAATTAATACTTCAAACGTAATTTTTTTAATGAATGTTTCATATTTAGATCCTAAGTAATATCATTAAATTTAATTGCAGTGAGAATGACACAGCTATATAATAAAAATGTTTCGTTATTATGCAAGGAATGGGTAAGCATTGACCCCTATGCTGTCACCTCCTCTCCTTTCTCTGGCTTCACATAATTTATGAACAGCAGCTCAAGATGATAGCATATATCTCATTCTTAATCTTAAGTCTGTATACGTGTATAACCGTCAGGTGGATGAACTGTCACCATAATATCACATTTTTAAAAAACAACAACAATGAATTTATAACTTGAAAAAGACGCATTAAAAGTAATTATGATAATTAATCTTGCAAATATAACTACACTATAGTTCATATATTTACAATTATATTGTCTTTAAAATACACATAATGATCTGTCATAAATGATATTGTATTGTGACAGTTGGCAAAAATCCTGTAACTCTTCCCCCACCACCTTGTTTTGGCTACTTATTGTACTGCCATTATTGTATTATTTTTTAAGGAGATTCTCAGGAAATCTTGAGGATATTATGTAACTGAAAATCGTTTTGATTGCGGAGACCAGTTCCGGATCCAATCTGCCTATACGTAGACCATTGACTGTGCTGCTGCTGTTAAAAGGCTATACTGTACTGTGGGCTTAAAGGTGACCTGACATGGCAATTTACGACATTGTTAATATTTATGAAATTTGAAGGAAATATATTGCACATAATGTGGGAACCTTCCTGCAAATTTTCAGATTTTTCTGTGTAGCCGTTTCCAAACTGTGAGCAGTTGAATCTGCTACAGTGGAGTGTCAGTTAGCAGGCGTAGATGGGGAGATACACCTGCTAAGTGTCAAATTTCTACATGTATGGGTGCCATCCGTAGCAGTAAAAGGCGGATCGTGCACTTGTGTTGAGAAATGCTCCCTGTATTTTTACAACCAGAAACATGATGCTGTTTAAAATGCACATGTGCTCAAAAGTAGGCTTTCCATACTTTTGGAGTCAACGTCATCAACTCAACTGCGCATGTGCAAACATTTCACTCTTTACACCAATTTGTCTCCAAATATCTCGTAAAAAAATTTTATTGAAAAAAAAATCCAAAAAGTAGTTTCCTTATTTTGTGGTGATTGTTCTACAGTGTCATTTTCAGGGTATGTTCCAAAACCTTGTCAGGTCACCTTTAATTGTCATCATCCATATTGGTTCTCTTCCAGAGCTACTACTACTGCTGTTGCTACCATCCAATAAGCCAGTGTGTATAATTACCGACTGACCAACTGAGCTCTCCCACTGCTCTAACCTTAAGGGCACAAACATGCACATACACACACTCACACAAGCTGCAAAGAATGTCTTATCGCCTTTTGTCCCGCAGATAGGTCACATGCACCTCCCTACAGAGGAAGCTCCTCCTGGCAAAAAGAGTTTGCTCCAAGGTGGTTACAGGCTTATAGCAGAGAGGCATGCTGGACGTGCAAGCAACATGCTTGCAACCTGCTCTGCTTGGGTACATGTAAATACTACCCGAGGCAAAAGTAGGTAGGTACAGGCAGAAGTGAAGGCCGAGAGCTGAGCTGAGCTGGTCCCTCACCGCAGGTGGGACAACGTTCAGGAATTTTGTCTCGCAACACACATCCAGAGAAAAAGTGATCGGTATGAGGAGCACGATTTCGTGACAAGCCTCTTGAATCTTATAGTCGTCCACCTCCACCTCTTTTCTATATACACCACCTTGCCGCGATGTATACCCTCGGGCTACTAAGTTTGGTAAAGAAGCAGAAGCAGCAGAAGAAAAAAGTCTTGGGACATGGTCAAGAGCAGGATTGTGAACGTTTATATATATGAAGATGAGAAGCGGCATTTTCTTTCTGTACCTTTTTTTCCCTTTTTCTGTTCTGTTCTGTTCTGTTTTGTTCTTCCTCCCTCCCCCTTGCATCCCTTGCAAGATTTGAGTCTGTTTTGCAGTGGTTGTCGTTATCAACGACATCCTGCAGAGGTGTTCCGCAACTTGATAGTGCTAGTCGATAATGAATTGTCGGCGAAAAGCAAAACAGAAATTATTCGGAAACATGCATGCATGCACGAAGTTGCTGTCCCCTACCCCCTGT
>WWPM01022231.1:0-10905 GCA_023279145.1 Glomeris maerens
TGAACATCCTAATTTTGGGCAAAAAATAATTAGAATCGGCCAACCGGAAGTCGGTCAAAAAAATACAAATATGAGGAAGACAGTTATGAGTATCGACTTTACATCTGAAACTGCAAATTAACGTGGGGGCGCGTTACATTGCATACATAATCAGAAAATCAAAATGCGCCCCCACATTTCTCGTCTCAGATCTCTGTAAAACGTCGATTCATTAAAATTTTCAATTTATTATTTTTTATTTCTGGTTTTGTGTGCGTATAATTAATTCAAACACAAAGCTTATTAGCGGCAACCGCTCATTCGGAACTACGGAACATCATTGGAAGAGCACTTGGTACCGCCCACTTGTCGCGTCACTGCGGACGCAGTGCTACAGCCAATCACTGCTCGACAGAGGAATGAGCCAACCTGTATACTTCTAATAACCTTGGATACCAGTGTTCCGAATTAATACCTGATAGTCACAATCCAAATCTAGCATGCAATTGGTCCACGCATTCACAGTTATGACCGTTATTAGACGAAGTCATCAAACAATCAGAGCGGGGTAAAAATAAAGTAGGTATGTAAACGATTCCATTGTTCGTTCAATTTGAATTTTGCGTGTAAATCGCTATTGGCTCTGTGCGACTCCGCCTGCCGGTGTTTCAGCGTTCACATCAATGATACGGTAGGTACTGAAATGAAAATTCCGCCCGTTTCGCCAATACGGTTATCGCTTCCCGTCAGTTTTAAATGTTCTTCTTAATAGTATTTCTGTTTAGCAATATGCACGAGAATGGAACAATTTTCAATAACATAGTGCAGAGCGCAGAAGAAACAGCGACAATGTACTACAAAGCTCGGAAACGGGCAACACTTTCTGTCATTCATTCGACTCGATCGTTTTGAAACGGTGCTTTTCGAACGCAGAGCAAAATACGGACAAAGAGGTCCTATTTTAATGTTCGAGCAAATTAGTGCGATCTGAAATCCTGTTTTGAATAACTGTCTCTGTAGTGATTTCTTGTACTATATTGAACGGTTTAATCATAAATTCAAGGGACCATCCATAAATTATGTCACACAGGAGCAGTGGGGAGGGTACATATCGTGACAAGCTGTGACATTAGGGATGGGAGGGGAAGGGTGTAAACGTGACGTCACTTTGCAGTCTTTATGGCACGACACAAGTACAAATAAGCAAACTGGTCGTTGGGACAGTTGGTGGGTGGGCAGTTGTCCGTTAAGGGGCAATTGTCTGAAAAATGGCCATTGAGATTTGAGAAGCTGGACCAAGTGAGAAGTGTCCTGCTCAAATTAATCATGGACAATAACGTGGTGTCAAATCCATGGGAAGAGATTCAAATTGATTAAAAAATAAATATTAATGTATGTACTGCTGATTGGAGGGAACAGGACGTTCAACTGACTCGCCACTTTTCTGATTGTACAAGTGCCCCCCAAGTTCGATCTGCTGGAATGGAGGTCAAGCCAATCAATGAGACCTATACTCTTCTCGGCAGCCTTCCAAGTAGCTACGACAATGTGGCCATTGCACTAGACAGTCGAGACGTTAACACACTCTCGATGGAATACGTGGTTGGAAAACTGCTTGATGAATACGAAAGGAAGGTGGAGAAAGGGGCCGACCTTGAAACTCCTGCCATGATGGTCAAGAAGTCAGCCACCAAATACAGCAGCGATAACAGCAGTGGTTCAGGTGCTAAGCCGAAGGAAACCAGAGGGTGCTTTTACTGTAAGAAAAACGGGCACATCAAGAAAGACTGTCGTCAGTTGAAAAGGGAACAGCAGCAAAAGCCGAAAGGTAGTGCTTTGAAAGCTTGGTCTTCTAAACCAAATGAGGATTACACCTTTGTCGCTGGCATACAACCTACTCTGACCAGCAGCCACAGAGAGACATGGATTGTGGACTCTGGCGCAACCATACACGACACCAAGCAAGAAATTCTTCACGAGTCTGTCACCTACTCCAGGTCAGACAGTTGGGATTGCGGATAGGAATACGCGCATTGCTGTGGATGGTGTCGGCACAGGAGTGCTTAAGTGCCAGTTGCCTAGCAGAAAAGTGACAACAATAACGCTTCGGGATGTTTTGTATGTTTCTGACTTCCAAGGTGAGTTCCTGACAGTCGCAAAAGCATAGAAAAATAGGCTTGTGACAACCTTCGACAGCACTGGCTGGATTCGTACCAAAGAAGGTGATCGAGTGATATTTGCGGAAGTGTCAGACAACCTGTTCGAGGTCGTCAAAGCAGAGTGCGCTAAAGGTCATTCCCAATGTGGCGCACAAGCTAGTCACAGTTCCCTCGAGTTGTGGCACCGACGACTAGGTCACCGTGACTCTAAAGCAATCATAAGGGTCGTCAGGGAAAACTTGGCTGAAGGTATCTCAATACCATTGGATGACAAGCATGACAGCAGCAAGTGCGAGTTGTGCATCCAAGCAAAGCTTCCCAAATGCATCTACCCTAAGAGCAGCTCCTGAGCAAAGAAGGTGCTGGAGCTGGTACACACAGGGACGTATGTGGGCCATCAAAGGAAGCGACACCAGGGGTGGCAAACGATACATCGTCATTGTGGTCGACGATTTCAGTAAATTCGCGGTGAACTGACTGGTTGGCGAGAAAAGTGAGGTTCCGGAAGCAATCCAGTACTACATCGAATTCGCTGAGAACCAGTTGGACGGTCGCGCAAAAAGGATTTGGTCTGATAATGAGACTGAATATACCAACCGAAAACTAGAGGATTACTTCCGCCAGTAGGGGATAAAACATGAAACGTCAGCACCGTATACTCCAGAACAAAACGGTCGAGCAGAAAGAAAAAACAGCTATCTCTGTGAGATGACAAGATGTCTGCTGTTGGAGGCCGGTTTGCCCCAGAAATGGTGGGGTGAGGCAGTTACGACTGCCAACTACCTGCAGAACAGGTTGCCTTCCTCGGTTACTGGGAAGACTCCTTACGAGTTGTGGTTCGGCAAAAAGCCAAATCTGGAGCACATACATATCATCGGAAGTAAGGTGTTTGTCCAAATCACAGATGGACAGTGGCGAAAATGGGACAACAAGGCCATCGAGGGAATCTTGTTAGGCTTTGATAATCAAACAAAGGGGTATCGAGTACTCATTTGATGGAAAAGTTCGTGTGGCATCATCAGTGCGAATCGTAGAGAAAAATGTGGCTAGTGCGTTGCAACCCATTCCAAGGGAACCTCCACACATGGAAGAGTTTGGATAAATGATTCAGGATCATCTGCTGATGAAGACAGAACAACTGAAGAATTGGCTCCGCCAATCCTACCCTAAAGCTTAAAGGGTGACTAAGGAAATACAGGGAAGCTCCTGCATTCTCTCCTCCGGCAAGCCCCCATCAAGAAGGGGACCAAGATATGCCTGTGTTGGATCAGGAAAAATCAGATGTTCGTCGGTCAACAAGGCCAAATCTCGGTAAAGAACCTGAACGTTACGGGCACCGTGCGTGCGTTGTCACCGAGTCGGCGGAACCAGCCAACTGGGCTGAAATGAAAGAACGCCCGAATCCGGAGCGACAGAAGTGGTTGGATGCTGCTTCTCAGGAGATGCAGATGCTCAAAAACTATGAAGTCTTTGAGTTGGTCGACCTCCCAATTGGCAAATGGGTGATCTCCTACAAATGGGTCTTCAGAACAAAACTAGATGCTATTGGTCAAGTCAAAACCTGCATGGCAAGATTTGTCGCCAGAGGCGCGGACAAAATTACGAGGAGACTTTCGCTCAGGTCGTAAAACATGACACCGTGCGGACCTTGCTAGCTTATGCAGCAGCCAAAAAGCAACATGTTCGACATCTAGATGTCAAAAGTGTGTACTTGAATGGAAACCTGGAAGAGATCTTCCTGAAACAAACGGAAGGATTTGTTCATCCGAAGCATCCAGACAAGGTTCTCTTACTCAAGAAAAGTTTATATGGGCAAGCAGCAAGAGTCTGGAACAAAAAGGCAGTACAGATCCTGGGCGGTGAAGGGCTTCGGCAAAGTGCGGCTGACACATGTTTGTTCACCAAGAAGCTCCGAAATGGTGGAATCATCCATGTACTTCTGTATGTAGACGACATGCTTGTCGTTGGGCCTACTCCAGAATTAACCAAGGAAGCTGGGAAGAATCTCAACAAGTATTTCAAAATTAAAGATCTCGAAAATGTAAATTACTACCTTGGCATTCAAATAGAACGGGTGGCTGATGGTTCCTTCACGATCCATCAGACGATAAAGATAAAAAGAATGCTGGAGGAGTACAGCCTGGCTGCGGCCAAACTGTGTGCGACACCAATGGAGACTGGATTCCTCTCGGGAAATGTGTCTGTTGGTAAACTTCTGTTGGACAACAAATTGTACCGTCAAGCCATTGGATCGCTGCTGTATTTAGCAACAGTGTCGCGTCCCAACATCGCATTTCCGGTTGGCATTCTATGCCGGAGGGTTGAAAAACCCACAGAAGCTGATTGGTCGGCAGTCAAAAGCGTGATGAGATACCTAAGCGGCACCATCGACCGGAAGCTTGAGTTGCGGTATCTCTTCTGATCAGGAACTTCGGGCATATGTGGATGCAGACTGGGCCGGTGACAGAGTCGACAGGAAATCGACATCTGGTTACGTCTATGAGCTTGGTGGATCGATAATCACGTGGTCCAGTAAGAAACAGTCCACGGTGGCTTTATCTTCAGCAGAAGCCAAATACATAGCTGTTGCCCATGCCTGCAAACAGAGACAGTGGATCGCGCAACTACTGCGCGACATGTGTATCCCAGAGATCGACCCGACCATCATCTTTGAAGATAATCAGGGATGCATAAAAATGATAGAAGCCAACCATTCGAGTTCTAGGAATAAGCATATCGACAAAAGCCATCATTTCATCCGAGATCTTCAGGAATGTGGAAAGATCGAGCTGGAATATTATCCAAGTAAACAGATGCTAGCGGATATTCTGACCAAACCCTTGGCTCGTGATCCGCACTATCAACCAAGTACCGAAATGGGACTATGTTAGCAGATTTTTTGAGAATTGTCGTTTTTCAATTGAGAAGGGGTGTTGCGATATAGAGAAATTTCAAGCGAGCTGTCGAATGTTCCCGAATATTCCCACTAATCCGCCTGTCCGGTTTTTCCCGCGCTTCCCTCGACCTGCAGTGACCTAGATACCTCTAGGTCACTGTCCCTTCCGGCCCTATATATAGGGCCACCGCCTGCACAATAAATATGATTGTTATTCCGTTCTCACCATCGCGCAGTCGCTCTCTTCATTTATTCTCCACACGAGCAATGTTCTGCCCCTAAATGTTTGTTTCTTTTCTGCTTGTATTATTGTTAAATGAAGGGGTTAAAGTCATAGTGGTGTAAGTCACTGTATCATTGTTTTTAGATAATTAGCTTTTTCAGCTATCAACAAAACAGATGATCCATTATCAGTCTAACTTGTGCCACCATCTAACGACGAAATGAGTGAAGCTCTGACTTACTCCACTATTTCTAAAAACAGTTTTTTATATCTACATCGCATTTCTGTGTCTAAGTCAACTTTTACCGAAAACTGACTACACCACTTTGACTTTAACCCCCTCAAATAGTACTCCGTGAAAAGCATAGATGGCGCTACCAGTACAATGTAGCGCATTTGTATATTGCATCATTATGGTGCAATCTATTGTCTTTGTTACAAGTCAGTCGTTGTGTGTTGCTCATTTGAGCTAGTTGCATCATTTCTGCACTCTGTTTGCTCATTAAAAGTTAACAGAAACTTTCAGAAAAATATTTTTTAAGAGTAGTGTTGGTAAGTGCCATCACACAGTAGTGAAACTCCTCGACTTCTGCAAACCGTGATCCCTTCATAGCTCCCTTAAGACGAGGAACAGAAAGAAGTTAACAGGAGTAAGATCAGGAGAGTAGGGGGGATACACCAAAACAGTCACGCCGTACAATCAAGAATTGGCGCACAAGGATGGCAGTATGAGATGGGCAGCAATTGCTGAACTTTGGTAAATTCATTTTGACGAATGCTGCCCATCGCCTACTGCCTCCTGGCCAATTGATGGCAATTTTACAAGTTTGGTCACAAAGGCACCGGTCAACGTCTCACCGCCGGACCACAATAAGTAATCACAAAGTTGGGCGATCATTCCTGTTTAATTGTTTGCAATGTAATCAAATTGAAATTTATTTCACTTCGGACAACAAACCAAGGCTGTTTGCAGTCTTTCATCTTCGTCACCTTGAATGGCGCATCACCATTATACTCATAAAATCAAAATGTGGCCCCACGTTTCCAGTTTCAGATGTTGTAAAACGTGTATTTATTAAAATTTTTATTTTATTATTTTTTTCTTAAAATAACAAAAACACAGCAATTAAAATCCACTAATAATTACAAAATCCCAACACAAATTATTCAAATGCACACTTTCCTGCGTTGTCTACAATGACATCAGTAATTTCAATGTCAGAAATCTGCAATTGTTATGAAGAATTACTAAACATTGAATTGACTTCTGCACATAAATGACTATGTATAGTGCAAACGTGCCCGTTTACAAACCACATTTTGCACTCTCCATTCATATGCAAAAAAAGACCATTCTAACTTGCTCAAATCAAACATTATCTATGATTCACGGAATACAAATTTCCTTGTAATATAAATAAAAAGACATTTGACAACATTTTCTGCGCTAGTTCATTGCAATCGTTTAATTTTCATCACAGGCCTGAATAATACAAAACGGTTCCGGATACCCGTAAAATGTCACATACATATACACATATGCATACATAAAGAATAATTTAAAGTCCCTTATTGAATTAGAAATGTAAATTTAACTCCATTGGATTTAGCGTTTTCCAAAATTAAAAACACCAAAGACAACTTGCGTGTCTAAAAGGCTTAAAAATTCATTCCTGTTCATCTTAATCCCTTTGGCCTCACCAGAACAGTCTGTAATCCGATAAAACAGACATGGGACTTAAAATACAGCTGAAAATGAAATAAATGCAAATAAATTCACTATATACGTACGTTCACTTTAATTTCGTGTTTATCTTTCGCTGCCACAACCAACACTTTCACTTTCGAAAAGAAGCTGACAATCTGCGTGATGTCCTTTTCGTCCGCTGATCGCGCTGACCATACCAGTTCGAGTTGGGCCAATCCATATTTCGAGTCGGTGAACTGCATCCTCTTCAGAGGTAGATTCTACGTACGACACCATCCAAAATAGTAATCACGTAAATGGCCATCGACAACCAAAGGGACAGCTTACATTACAATAGACCCGTTTGATGATGCCCATTCGGAGCACAAGCACATCGAAGGAATGGTCCATCACAGCGCAAACGATCGCATCTTCTTCGTACGGTCCGTGGTCCTACAATCCCAACAATCAAGGGTACAATGATACATCTTGTCAATACGTATAATGGAAAATATACAAAACTCACCCTAACAGTTATCCCAAGATACAATGAGGAGCTCAATTCCTGCACGATTTTGGCACTTGCCTTTTTATCATTACATCGAATAGCCTTTTTCTGTATTTCCTGTTTGTCGGCGCAATACAATTCTTCCAAACCTGGAAATAATATAACCAATATAAAATATAATCAAGGAAACCTAGAAATACAGTAATAATACTAAGTGTATACTGTGGTTAAAACAGCCCACAATTTAATTAAATGTTACAAATTGTTTACTGAATTCAGTGTGCAACTACAGTATAAACAGTCATCACAGATGGCACATTGTTATCTTCTAGTTTTTAATAACGTTTATTAAGAAAAAGTACATATCAAAAACAAATCATTCCAAAAGTACTGTAACTGAAAATTGTGTGAAAATTTACCTCAACCATTTGGAAAATCTGGGAATCTCATTCGAATTAAATTAATTTTACGGAATTGGTACGAACAGGAACCGTGCAAAACGAATCAATAAACGTACCCAAAGCCGCTGCTAATTGCCGGTGAACTATTATATCCGGATACCGGCGAATTGGAGACGTGAAATGCGTGTAGATGGGGACGCTGAGCGCGTAATGCGAATAACTTGCGGAATCACCCGCAATACCGGAACAGAAATAACTGGCACACTGTCAATGAATTACAATGATCATAAGCACTTTTGTTCTGCGAGAAAGATGACAAACGCACACCTTCATTGGTTTCGCTAGCAGGTGCATCAAAACTGGCAAAATACTTTCTCGGTCCTCATGATCTGAAGCAATTTTTGTCAAAGATGTCTAAACAGGAAGGGAAATAAATTAATTATGTATTAATCCTGGAGGGATTTTTTTAACTGTTTACTTGTAATGTTCCAGCACTGGTTGGATCCAGATCTAAACCGTTGTTGGCACATGTTTCTATGACTTCCATGAGGAGCCGGTCATCGGGTTCCGGATGGCAGCGAAGCAGAGCTTGGCCCGGGAAATGATTGTAGATTTTCTGACCAACTGCCATGTTGGCCAACAGCATGAATTCTTCAATAAGTCTGTAAGAAATCGCAGCAGGAATAATTTCAGTTTTTCCGCTTCCGATGTAATTAATATGCCAATAACTTTTGCACTTACATTCTAATTTCTGATAATTAAAATAAGTGCAAAAACCTGATCACTGGAAAACGCCAAAAACTATTTCTTCACTTGGGATTCAGATTAAAGATCTTACAATGTTATATCTAAGCTAGTAGTTTAGAAAGAAATATGTTGCAAATAAACTCTAGCAATTAGTTTAATAAACAAATAACTGGGAATTAAATCGAACTTTTTCCTTTCAGATTCAATTTCAACAGTGATCAATTTGATTTTGTTAAGACAACATGGAAACATACACATCCAGGCATAATAAAATACCTGTTGCTATCCTGAGTCTCGTACGGCACAAACCCAGTCGGCAATCCCGTCTCGGGGTGCAAAACGAACTGCAGTTTGGTCTGATCGAGCCTGAGAGCACCGTTCTTGACTCGCTGCTTGCGAAGATTCACCGCTATAGCGTGCAGGATTCTGATCCTCTGTCTCAGATCCTCTAATTTCCACGGTCCAGTCACCGTCGGCCATTCGTCGATGTTCAACTCCTCGTCCGTCTTGTTGATGGCACGCTGCGCGTGCTGGTAGCTGAGTTTGGCGCACGAGTTTATCACCGTCTTGCCCATCCATTCTTCGTAAATGGCCCCTTCTGCCGAAATGAGCCACTCGATGGAAAAAGCCAACCGGTCTGTGCCGGGATTAAGACTGCACAGGTTCTCGCACAGAATGGATGGCAGCATCGGCACGACCTGCTCAAACGTGACGTAAGAGGGGTTCCGGTGTAGGGTACGGTTGAGTAATATTACCTTGTGGATCAGGTACACGCTGGTGGCTCTGTTTGCGGCCACCGAATCGAGAAGCGAGCCGTCCTTGACGAAGTAACTCACGTCCGCGATGTGAACGCCGACTCGGTACAGGTTATCGCGCACGTGCACGCAGGACACAGCATCGTCCAGGTCCCTGGCCGACGAAGGGTCGATCGAGAAAACGCATTCACCCCTGAAGTCCTTCCTGCGATATATTTCTTCCTGCAAATCGTTACAATCCACTACAAAACTGCCCTCCAAACTTCTATTATTGCGGCTCCTATCAAATTGCTACTTTGACTCGCTTCAAACGTATTACAAATTGCATTATTAAATGCAAACTGACAAGGTTTTCTCAGATATCCTGAAAATTACACTGAAAAACAATAACCAACAAAAATAAAACCACAAGTTCAATCGAAATTTTGATAAACTATTATTTCCGATGTTTTAAACCAACAGCAACGTCTTGAGTGTTTTTTTTATTCTTCTTCAATATAATTTTCAGGGAACCTTAGAAAACCTTGTCATTTTAAGAGGGGTTCTGGTAAAATGAAACTAGTACAAACATCTGGGATTTTCCATGGCAACTTTATGCAACCGTCTTCAGCCAGTTTGTCGGGAAGCTCCGCGAAAATCACACCGTTCTCGAGTAGCATTGCTTCCGATTCCGTTTCGACTAGTCCGGCAAGGCCCAGACTTTTGCACAATTGCCTATTACCAGTATACATGAAAGAGTATTAAGTACAGAGAACCAGTGTACGATACGCAAAAGTACAACTGCACAACCCTCTGGCATTTCCGGTATTCTGCCAATCGACTATCTTTCCGACGAAGACGTGGTTCGCGTACTCGTCGGCTTGTTGATAAAAATCTGTTCGTGAATAAATGGGGAATTGGACGGTGTGGCAATAATAATGATAATCAATGGCCACTGGTTTGTGATTGGCCGTTACCTTTAGGACACTCGGACATGGGGATGAACATTCGTGGCACGCGATGGTCCCTTGGAGAGAAAAGGGCAAAATTCGGGTTCCTGTCTCGCATTAACTTCAGTGTGCCGCACGAGGCGCGACTATTTTTCCTCTCGATTATGTAAACCACCTGGAGTAGAAGAAAACACAGAGGAAACTCGCTTGATATCAAACAGTTAAAGTTTTCTTAAAATTCTAAATGAAATACTGAATCTGTGAATTCAGTCATAACACCACTATGGTAGTACAGTAACCAAAGATTTAAAGGCAGTTAATTTTTGTTCATCTATATATTTTCATCCTTATATAACTCATACCTGAATGAATACTGCTGTCATAAATTGATTAATTAAACTACATATTGCATTTTCTTACAAAGTTACACTTAAGCAATTTATAAATTTCCATTTACATAAAATTCATATTACGTAAAGGGTTACAGGACACATTATTTACATAACTAGTTTAAGACAAATGGGAAAGAAAATTCAGAAATAACCTTTCCGGTTTTCTGAACAAGCTGCGGACTTGGCAGCAGGCCCAATGAAGGACTTCCCTTCTCGATGACCAAACCAT
>WWPM01022233.1:0-10018 GCA_023279145.1 Glomeris maerens
GAATGTGATATGGACTTCACGGATGCAAGTACAACAGTAAAACTGGCTTCTGAACTTCAAAATAAAATAATTATCATTTCATACGTTTTATATTTTTATAATGCCAGGTACATTGACAAAATTTGGAAAACTTAGTCAAGTTTATGTTAGACATCGCCGATTTTGAGCTGTAAATTAATAAATAGCACTACTGTAATTTTAAACATTGACATAATAGATAACAGTTATATGCAACAGTAACATTTGAATGGAAATAATGAATACTTTGAAACTTACTTTGTTGTCTCTCTTTTTGCTCGTGTTTCCTGAGGTACGGTTGATGAGCTGTGACTCTGATTCAATTTTGTTAAGTTTCTTGGCCTGTTCCTTTACATTGATACTAACAGAAATGTCGGCTGTTTCACTTTGTGAAATGTTCTCCTATAATGGGAAACACAAATGCAAACAATGTATTAGAAATCAAGGATTCAATAGCCTACATATTATTTTCTTCAATTGATCCGAAAAAATTACCTTCTTTTCTTCCTGAGAGACCTCACGTTTCCACTTTTGGGAATGTTTTTTTCTTGGTGGAGCAATAGGAGAAATGTTGTTTTGTATTTCTTCTAACATTTCTGATGTATCAGCATCGACTGGAGAAATCTGGGAACTGGTGGTGTCTTCATTGACATCACGAGGGCAATTACTTTTTTCTACATCGACTGGATCACTGTTCTGAGGATCACTGCTTGTTTCATCATTGTTCTGAGGCTCACTGCTTGTTTCATCCTTGTTTTGAGGCTCACTGTTTGCTTCAGGAACATTTGACTCAAATATTTCGTCTGCATTCAATTCTTCAACAGGTGAAGAATCATGTGGAAAATCGATGTCAATTGCAGCATTTTCTCTCGATTCATTTTCAGGATCCACATCATCGATCGTTGTTTTCCTAGCACTTGTGGCACTCGATTGGTCACCATCCTCTTCATGTTTCTCTTTCTTTGGCATAAACTTTCTCTTCAGTATCACACATTTAACTCCCTGAAAAAGGGAATATGAAGTATAATCGACATATGTATTTCAATGTTATGATATTTGTTTGCATGTTAAGTGCAGGACAATAACTACTACAGTAATTATTGAGTAAATGAAACTTACATCGATTTGTTTTGTATTTGACAATGTCTTCATAATTTCTTTGAATTTTTGTTGCTCCTCCGTATTTTCTGCAATAAATAAAACGAAAATCCCTTCAATTATTTTTGTGTAAATAGTCTATGTGCATAATTACAAATTTTCACAGATTACTGTTAACACTGTGTACTACAAATATGCAATGTTTATTAACGGAAACAGAGTGGGCCCGTGTCATATATTTATAAATTGCATACATTTTCAAAACATTATACATATTATGAGAATTGTTTTCCTGACTACAAACGAAGTGCTTACAACTAGGTACATATAAATTTAATATTTTTACATGTTACATTTACATTTTTTTTATTTCCGAATACGAAATGTTATTAAAATATCAAAGTGCCAAAACTCTACTAGAATCAAATGGTCAATTGTTTGACGTCAGTAGACTGTATGATGAGAAATTCAGGATTATATTACCAATACAACAATTTACGTAAGAAACAAACTGCAGGAAGTTTGTTTGAATTGAACATCACATGTATTAAATATCACTATTAGTATATGTAAATATTTGTGAACAGAAAATCAAACAACCAAAATGCAAAACAAGCTGAATTTCAATTTTTATGTTGTTGACTAACACTGCTTAAACTCGATTAATAACGACAAAAGTAAACGCGCAGCAAAATATTATGCAGCTGAAGTTAATATTGCCGAATGCGAGATCTTTTTACTAGTTTTCCAACAAAAGGAATGGAAAACAATGTAATTTTTAAACAAAAAGCTAGGAAATATGCAAATGTTTAAAACCGCTGACTTGTACGTGATTACATTCATGAGTCATATCGCTGTGATGTCAACATGACCATTATAGAAATGCGGCACCGAAGCACGATTTACAGTTTAAAACACGCCAAAGAAATATAAATTTACGTCAGCAAGTTGCATATCAATATTTAGAATGGTTTTTGAGCATTGTAAACACCCTGCGGAAAATAAACACAGAGAGTATAACATTTTGAGAAGGCGAGGAAATTCTAAACATTCCTGCTGACTCGGAAAACGAAACAGCGAAACAAGAGGGGGCGCGCTTACTTAACAAACGCTTCAAAATCAGGCTTTGCACCACTAGGTTTTCGAGAATTAGGCTGTTCCCTTTATTAACGTTACCCTCTCTGTCAAATACTTGATTCAGAAATCGAGTGTCAACATCCGTAATGCCGCATTATTATACTAAATTCAAGCAAAGTAGTCAACTTACGGGTTTTGTCGGGATTCGTCAGTATTTTCTTGAAATGTTTAACGAATTCTGTGGAGGGAATCTGGCCTCCATTCTCGATTAAAAACGTTTTAACATACTCCAGCGACAGCTCGGTTGCAAAGGGGATGGGCGCCGCCATTTTTACTGCGTCATCAGAAAGAACGTCTGTTCCTTTCCTTCCGGGAGCTAGTTCTTGCTTACATGAATTCGACTTGCGGATACTCTCACTTACGATAAATTAATAAACTGACGAAACAGATACAACTTTTGCGATTACGCATAAAACTTTATGCTCTGAACAGTTTGACAGAGTCAAATGCCAAATCAACTCAATAATTTAAAGCAATCAAATTACACAATATGGACCAAGTTGCAATAATAATTAAAATTGCCAATTGTTTCTCATGATGTGCATGTTTTACGCTACATTTGTTTTTTGATTTTTTTAAATTAAAATTTGAGGAAACCCCTCGCATTCATTTATCTTAAGTTTTTTATACTTGGAATCATATCTATACATCCTGGGTGTATGTAGGAAAAATGAATTTATTTCATTTTAACATATTAATGTCACACATTAGCATTATGACAAATAATAGCGTATAGAGTAAATAATATATGCCGTAACGTTATACTGTGCCCATGCTAACACCACTCGTATGTTCATGCATCTCGTGGGTATGTAAACTGGAAGATGCACGAGTAAAAAATGACAAGTCATGGTGGGTTCATTATATTCACATGTGAAAGTGGCGGATCTGAAAGCAAAAAGTCAGACTTGGATCACAATTGATATGCACCTACCATCCAGTCTGACCTTAGTGGTTATCACATCAAAAGATCTGCAATTAAATCTGTGTGTTTGACGGGGCAAAACAAACAATTTCGTGTTATACGGCCGCCATAAACACGGGCGCGTGCACTTGGACTCCTAACAACGGTTAACACGCATGTGCCATAAAGTGTATCTACAATGTTAGCTTAAAATTCTTAAAATCTTAAATTCTTATGGGCACAAAATCGCAAAAGAAGTTGCTTTGGTGGGCAATGTTTAGAAAAGTATGTGATGCTCACAGAATAAAAACATTTAGTATATGTATAGCCTATGACGAAATATACCTATAGGTATCCTGTATCTATTACTTAAATCGGTAAAGATTCCGATAAAAACTGCTGTCACGAATCGCTTAAGCGATTTGAAGATTTATTTGCATGTCCAGCTATATTATGTTTATAAAATCTATATACAAAATTACTCATTAATGGCTTCGGATTTATGTATAAGCATGCCGTTTGCAAATATTTGTTAGAAAGACTGGGTGGTCTACTTTTTGGATTGGCAATCTGAAATAAAGTTCAAATTTGTACAATTAGCAATTTTATACGAGGCACCTTCACCTTGCTAATCGCCAGCTATCAGCTGCTTCGCATCACAGGGACTGTTTGTATAGTCCTTGCCCATGGCTCGTCGAAACAAAATTCATTTCATATCAATCTACCACGATTTATTTATCAAATGAATTGGAAAATGGGTTTGAACAATTTGACACAGCATGATGTTCACAATTATATGTTGAAGGTTCAATATGTTTAACTGAATATGGCGTTCAAACATGGTGAGAAAACCAGACTCATTGTAGAATATGCAGTCTGAAATGATGTATCACTTGCTATAGTTAATTGCATAGATTGCATAAGCAAACGAAGACAAAAGTAACATCTGTGCGAAGAGCTGCGTATATACTTGCGTCCTGTTTATATAGAATGTAATAACACATGCATGACATAATTTAACTCGGCCATCAAAATATAAATATACGACATGCTACAGATATAACTTATTTATAACTTTAACTCATGTTATGTTGACAGCCAAATTGACAAATGTATGCGTTCATGTGGTCATACGCATAATGGCTACACGACTAGTGAAAGATGATGCACAGGCTGCATGCATGCTTTTATTCCCTACTGCATGTATTTGCCCCATGGGTAACTAGAGATGGTAGTTGGATGGTCAGCCGATTTATCGTCCCAATCGCCAAAATCACTCCAGTGGCGATGGGCTTGGTGAAGGACAAATTTGGCCTAAAGTCTCCACGAAGTCTGCATTCTGCAGCTAAGCTTAACTTTCTTGTCAACGATAGAACTGTTGTGTGACCAAGTCTTAACAATCCACATTGCTGCTCGACACTCTTGCGGCACTAATTACTGTCAAATACGCAATTAAGTATGGAACACATGAAAAATGCACAATCATCCATTGTGAAATTATACGCTTCACTGAAGAATAGTTTATTTTCAGCAAGTATTCGGAACATGCGTATTCGTTATTATAATGCTATTGTCTCAAAACGTCATAAAGGTTTTATTTATTGATCATGCGTGTGCGATAACAAAAATGCTGCACTACTCGTTGAAGCGAGTAGGACAGAACTCAGCTATACAAAAATTGCAACATTTTGTTTACACCGGAAATGCAATTAACCGTTACGAGTAATAAACGAAATTCATCTTTAAGGTCATATAATTACCAAATGGTATAAGTAAAGATTTTGTCAGATAAGAAAAGTGCGTTTTTATGGTAGGGTCTGATTATTCTCACGAAAACTTTATTGTCAACGTATTTCCTACCAATACGATTAGCAAATTTTATAGCTAATACAGCATAATGAGTGATACAAATTGTTCACGACAACAACATTACACATTCATCAACTTTGGTTTCCCAGAACAACCTGAATTAAACATTGGACACAATAGATTTGGAACACTTTCCACGGTGACGTTTCCTTTTAGGAATTGAAATTAATTGTGTTTGCGTAAGAAACACGAAAAGTTTATTTTCGCGTGTTATTACTGCTGCACGAGCTTGCACCCAAGAATGCAACTTGGAGGGTTAAAGGGCAACGGTGGTAACCGACAGAAAGAGGATTCTGGACATGTTCATTCATCGTCACTTCGAAGTAACATGAGCTCTTGAAAAGCCAAGCCTCTCACTTCCGTTTTGGCTCGATTATGTATTCCTGCAACTACCACTAATTTTTGCTTGGGATTCACGTTGACAACATGCATATGGTGCAATTTCAGGACATCATGCAACCGGACAAGATCATCAATTATCTGCAAATGAGCAACTCGCTCGAAATCCTTGCATATGACGAGGGCTGCATGGGATTTCGTCTGGATTATCATCTCCGTTGAAAGTTCAGCGTGCTGACGAGTAATGTTTCCGGCGAAAAATCTCATTTATCATGTAAACATCCATGTGAACGCTTGTAACTTGCCGTGAAATTAATCCTACACATTTGGGCGACCGAAAAATCCGTGACAATTCGCATGCGCAGTTACATCGGCGAGAAAGATTAATTAGTGACGTTTTGCTCCACTGCATAATGTTCATACATGGCAGCTAAGGCTGGATTAAGGCGTGTGCCGCGGATTAAGCTTAACAGACAGTGACTGCTGACTCTTGTTTTCCAGGCCAATAAAGAACAATCGCATGTCTTCAGAAATAACAGACTGTATGCTACTCTTTCGCTTAACCCAACAACCGTTCGCAAATATATCCTTCTGTTCGACCCAACCATCACGAACAATAAACAAACATGTTTCACTCGTTTCAACTATAGCTCGAGTTCCTTATGGTTTCCTCGAAGGCAGTTATCGTATTTCTTCTTTGCCCGCGGGCGTGTAAACATGCTGATTACAGTGTATCTTGGGACAGAACACGGTATAGTAGTAAGGCAATGCAAATTCCTTCGCAAAGTCTCATTTATTTAAAGACAAGAGGTCAACGAAGTCGTAAATAATCCTGCGAACGATTCGATGCATGAATATATTCTACAATATAGCAGTATTCCATTAAATCTGCAGCAGCTCTGCGAATGAAAACAATAGACTCAACAATGAAAGTCTGGGATTTTCAAAGCTCGACATCAAAATGCATTGGTATTCGAACTTCAGTAACTTTGGAATTATGCACAGGCTAATGAACTTGAATGCTTTGTTCGAGTCATAGAGCAGCATGCATGAATTACCAAAGACAATTATTCAAAAATCCGCGGGAATAACGCAGTTTATTCATGCAATTTTCAACTTAAAAACATTCGTATGCAAAAACAAGACACAAGCCGCATAATAAGGGATGCAAAAATGTTCATGTTCATGCCAACATAAGAATACGTATGATATCAAGCAGCTCAATATGTGCCAATGCGGCATACATATAGCTATCAAATTGCAAAAATACAGAGCACAAAAAACGCAATGGTTATAACAATTTGAAAATTTGCTAGTAGAATTAGACCGTTTCAAAGGTCTTAACATAAAGATCAAACAATGAAAGCCGGTATAATTTGTATAGTGACCATTGGCAAGCACGGCTGATATTAATAAAAGAAATTAAATTGCCCCAGGGATACATACAGATTTATACAGAGAGATTATATACAATTTTTTGCAGTTGGAAAGCTTTACATCTGGTATGCATGCTGTTCCTTTCGTTGCTGTTGCACATACATGGTTGTTGACAACATAGTCACAGCAGGTACATTGTCACTGAACATGTCATCTTATGCTGAAGTAAAAATGACAGCAGCTCTTCCAACAGTCATTAAAACATAATCTCTAGTTACATCACATAATGCACAATAGACACACAAGGAATCCCCATGCACCCAATTATGTTTATCCCCGCTGACCGCTAAACGTCTGGGTGACCATAACACGCCAAGGTTGTCAATCAAACGGTCAAATTAGCTTTCCCAAGTACTCAGGGAGCCAAGTGAATGTGTAAGAGAAGAGCTTTCCTTTGGTGTCTTGCACGGGCATTGCCTTCGCCTTGTGTCTCGCGATCGAATAGCAGCCTGAGGCTTTGACGGTTCGTCGTCCATTGCTGGTGCAATAGTGCCATGGCTGGCCATGGCCCCTTGTCTGGGACACCAGCAACGCTCATCCGTCATGATTATCTCAGTTGCTTTCTGAACTCGCGCCACCAGACTTCTGGCGCCTCCAATGACCAACTTCCTTCTTTCCTCAAGTCCTGGACGACAACCGAAATGTTCAATTGCAATACACACAGGTGCCGCAGGGAATGTCACATGCCCACAAATGTGTATCACACGAAAGGTCATATGCACGTCTCCCGAAGTCGCCTGAGATAATGGTACAAAGTCTCTTATGTCAACTCTGAGGTTTTCAGTATCACAGTGAAAAATTCAGATCAATCGAAAGACCCAAAAAATTATTAATTTCAAAATTTTTGTCCATTATATGCATTATTCATTGTTGAAATTCATCCACAATTGTTTCCCCAATGACATACACCAAATCGCTTGCTGCAAATGATTTTTACTACTTATCTAGGTTCGATCACGAGTAAAGACCAGATTTAAATGATCCTGCCCCATGCCCTTGTGACACGAGCTTTCCTTAGACAGTGTATACAATACGCGCGTATGTATCAGCACTGCTTTATGATTGGTCCAAAGTTTTGTAATAGATTATGCAAAATCACTTGATATTTTTATTCACCTACTGCTCATCGACTGAAAGAACCTGATTGCCATCAAAACAATCAAAATGTAACACCAAATTGTCTAGAAAGGGTGAAAAAAGTTATAAATTCCAAGAAAGCGTGGAAAAAAAGTTACCATACAACACTGAAAAAAATATATATTTCAGCATCCTTTAAAGAACTGAGTTCAATGCCATCATAAAAACTTGGTGTAATTTAGGCCAAAATCCGATCTTTAATCATGAGATAATCCCAAGCACATTCATTGATTTTGTAAGCACGCAATCTAATTGTAACCACCAGCTAGCTTGGACAATGCATGTTCATGATATGCGTATATGTATACGTGTATGTACTAATTCAAAATGGTTCTTTCCTTTTATTACAATATTATATGTTTGGGTATAGTCATATTAATGCAACATTACTTCCTTTGTGTGGCTGTTGTGGATCCATGCATTAAATTGTACAAAGAAATCATATATTTCATGAGTCCCTGCAATTAAAGTTGGGGCCTAGATTTTCTGGCATTTAGAATACTTCAAACAAATAACTTAAGTTTTTTGTAACTCGTATATTTTGATCAGTGCAGTTTTCTGGCACAAAAGAAACCGCAACTTATTGACCAATTACGTGTTAACAGAATAGTTATTAGCAGTACAATGCTGGTATTGTCTTTCATGTCTTGAATGTTAATTAGACGGTCGATGTTGAGATATAAGCGGAAATACCCTCATCATTACAAGATGAATTTTAATATAGCTGAAAAGTTTTATTCTACAAGATGATTTCTCACACCTGCTACGAATTGAAAACAATATGTTGAACCCCTATATAAACACAATAAAAAACCGTGGGCTGACGTGGTTATTCAAAAAATCGCATTGTATAGGGGATACTTCTAAAAAGTCGTTGAAAACACCCAACCTGGAAAAAAGGCAGTTAGACATATTTATTACACGACTGCACGCCGACACTCTGCAAATCTAGGCGTTGTCTCTGCTATTTACATTCATGAATGGAGTCATCTTCGTGAGGTGCAACAGGTGGGTTGCGTTGTCGCAGTGTCTTATTTCGTCGATGGAAGCGATTAGAAAGAGGAGGGGGGGGGGGTCAATTCGGACGCAACGTGATCTGCGTGGAGTTGAAAATAAGTTTGCCAGCAAGGCTGGCTGTAAAGAAGCTCTGCAACAAACATGGAATATAGCGGACAAGGCGAGGACATGGCCATTGCAGCCAGTTGCGCCATGCAAAAGGAGGAGGAGCTTGCATGCCGTTCATCACACAGATGCATGACGTGCGCTCCGCCACATTCAGACCAGCTTGGGGGCTTGGGGAAAAAGGCTAGCAGATGAATGACTGCCAGTGGCCACTCTCCGTGCAGGCCAATTATCAGTCGCTTTACAAATCACTCCCATTGTGGCTCGCTCGAGTCTCTCCATTGGACGACCGCGCACAATATCGGCTCGTCCCCTACTCTACTCCTCCTCCACCTGAACCACCCCACCACATCCCACATGACTAGACCCTGGTCGACAACGACACCCATCGACCGCCCACCGAAGGGGGTGTGCGACTTGTCCCCGCAATCGCCCACACTGTTGTAGGCATGCACTGGCCTCTCGCAGCTTTCTGGCTTCAAACTGGCAGCTCTGTCTAGCACACGCTGCCTTTTGTTGTTGTTGTTGTTATTGTTGTTGTTGATGGCCACCACCTCATCTATTGTCTTCGGGGCCTTGCGACCAAAGGAGACAAAGTTGACAAAGTGCCCTAACCCTGTTCAATCCCTGCAGTCAAGTAGCTCTGCTGCTGTGCTTAATTCTGGTGTAGACATAGAAAGCACTTCTGGGGATTGTGCAGATTTTACAACCTGCAGCAAGATGTGCAAGATATTGTCGTCTTCTTAGCAGAGGCAGTTACAACAGCGGCAATCAATTTTGAAGGAGAAGACAAGGACGAAATCGTCTTCTGGTTTTGTCGTCCAAGAGTCACAATAGGCGAGGCTGTGCTCAAAATCGACTCAACATCGACTATATACTCTACTTTGATCTACATAGTGCTGTGCCCATTGAGAGATAGGCTGTGCACTCGGATTGGTGCTCAATTTTGACTCTATT
>WWPM01022236.1:0-10767 GCA_023279145.1 Glomeris maerens
CGGAATACAGCCCTTGGACAAATTTCGCAAGTGATGTCTTCAGCCGGACAGACGCCATCGACTTCAACCCGATTATCCGCATCAGGTTCATCTTCCTCTTCAACCCGGAACATTTCCGGATGTTGCTTTCGCAAATGATCTCTCATCCTTGTCCACAGTCCCGCAACGTAATTGCACCGTGAACAGAAAAACAGTTTGCTGTTTTCTCGATGACACGCGTTGTGCAACTCCATATTCTTGGTATGTGCTGCAAACGTTGGAACGCATACGCGGCACACAAATATCATATGAATAGCTTCTTTGGATTTCTTCGCAACCTGAAGGAAAATCACTTCACTTGACACTGCAACTTTTCTTCACGACATCAGAAATTGCGCGGTGCATAACTGCGGCTTACCTTAGACGCGGTTTCCGCGTCTGCCTTTTTGCCGCCATCTTTATTCGTTTCTAGAATTTTCTTTCTCGGTCTGCCTCTTTTCAGCTTCTTTGGCTTCTCGAGCTGAGATGCATCAACTTCGGCAACTGTTCTACATGGGTCATCTTCCAAGGCATCAACGTTAGTCATTGTACTGTCTGTGCCATCTTCACAGACCCTTAACATTTTAGCGGGATTCGCGTCCGAGTAAGGGTTGTCGTGAAAAACACCTTCACTGGCCATGTCTGCAGATCTTTTCGTTCTTGAACGGTGCATCATACGTGTCACGATTGCTGCACAAATATTACTTATATTTTATCTTTTGAATTATAACTTGCGTACTCTATTTCCCCCAAAATATAAACTCCATTTTAAGTCTCTGTGAAATAAGATATTACTGCTGCAATACTAGCCAAAGTTACGTAAGAATCATTTATAATCACACTGGGTGTTTGAACAGAGAAATACGGTAACTGTCACACAACAATTTTGCAGTTTACCAGATTTGCCGCTGGCCCTGAGATTGGTGCGCAAGCCATATGTCCTAGAACCATTGTCGCCATTCTGGATGTCGGTTATTTTTTCTATACCATCCTTGTCACCATCCTCAACATGTTGCTCGTGTTTCCGTGAGTGAAGGCGAAGTGCCCTTTGAGAGTTAAAAACCATCGTGCAAACTTCGCACTGAAATATAGAAATTGTAGTCGATCAGTTGATCACATTAGGAATAACAATTAGCTCGCGCATCTTACTGCGTGAAAGATTTTCTTGGGGACCGTGGCTCCGTTGCAGTTTCCGTGTTTTAAAAGGAAATCAATCTGCAGCTTTCCGTACAGTATCTGGAACGGAGAGACTCCATCTTCTTCGGTCACGCATCGCCGCAACGAATGAACTTTTGGAAGCAATTGCGCGGTCCACGAAGCGTCGCAACTCGAGAGCCAATCTTTGATCCTCTTAAGTAACGGATCACGTGGTTCCAAAACTCTACCAAAGTCATCAGTTTTCAAAACGTTCCAACTATTCAAGATACTACTGATATCGCTATCAGTATCCATGAAATTTGCCCATCTTTTCGTAACGTAGTCTTGAATTTTCGACACATACGATTTGCTTATGCCATTGCTAAATACGCACTGAGCCATGGAATGCCTGCAATAAATAAAATTATATAAAAAGCACATTCATTGTTATAACAGTTTTCAAATTGCTTTGGACACCCTGATTTCATTGGCAATCCTGTTCGCACCTGGCAAAACATTCTACAAGGAACTCGCCGATAACAGTGGCACTATTGTCACCCGCAGCTTTTGCTTCTATCCACTGTGAGAACGTGTCATACACTATTATGGCATACATTTCCCCGCAACTGCCCTTTGGCAAAGGTCCCACTACCTCCACATCAACCTATGGATGCAACAAAAATCACCAGTAAATAAAAGAAAGTCGCACGCATTTTCCAACATGTTCTGCGCACACCTGTTTCCATATTTGAGAAGCGTAACATTGCATAATATTACAGCTATTAGAAGCAGATGAGGTTAACTTAGAACACACGTCACAACCGGAAATGTACATTTCCACATCCATACGAATCCCTCTCCAGTGGAATTTCTCTCCCAATTTGTAATACGTTTCCCATCTTCCACTGTGAGAATCTGAAAAAGAAGAAAAAGAAACTGTGTTAAATTTAAATGCCCATAAGTTGCCTAGTTGCAATTATCACCTTTATTAGCACAGTGTACATTTTCAATGGCTTTTATCTGTTCGGCTTTCGTAGTTAAAACGAGAATTTCTTGCTCGTTTCTTTTATAGAATAAATCCACACCTACTTTCTACAACAAAGAAAAAGTAAATTTTATTTGGGTAAAATACAGAGTACATTATATCTCACATATTAGAATAAATACTTTGTAATCTTTAGCAGTGTCTTGTAGCAGTTCGAGTGAAGTCTTGTACACCTTCACTTTGCTTTCCTCATTCAGGAAATCCAACAGATCGTCATAAAATGGGGTACACATTTCGGGGAAGTCAATTTCACCTGGAATAACATAAATTGTAATTATTTAATACAAAAATGAAAGTTATTTTTGTAAAATGGACCGGATTATTCAGAATTTCTACTTTTGGATTTATATTCGCATAAATTTCGAGTTTATTTTGGGAAAGTAGACTATTGTGCAGCATTTTTGGAAATTTTGCAAAATTTTGGTTCGTATTTCATAAAAATCACAATTTATAGGGATGTGACAATGCACCTACAGAAATTTCCTTTACTTTGTGTCACGAAAACTAGAAATAATACAGTACTTTCAAATGCTTTCCTCATGATTATGGAAGTTCAGGCAGTAATGCATGCCTGTGCAATCCAATAACAACGAATTTATAACATACATTACAAGAGAATCCAAAACAAAATGCGGGTACAGCTGAGAAAACCGATCACGTCACACTGACAGTCGAAAATGTCGTTTTCACGTCGCTGCATTACATTAACAACGTACCGAAAGTTCATCTCCTGCTTTCTCACTTCAAACTGCTGGCTATTTCGCTTTGGTAAACAAGTAATTAGCTCGAATCATCGAATAAACGGTGTAAAATTGTGCTCTTCGCAACATCCACCTCGATAAAATGGCGGATATAGGAAGCCATTTCGATATAAATACGTACCGGTTTCCATACCGGTACGTAGCCCCCGCGTTCATTTGTTCCGCCATGTTTCTCCTTAATCTCGCCCACTCCCAGCGATACGTGCAAGCGCACAAGAGCACAGTGACGTCACTCAAATCAGTAGTAAATGGTTTTGAAGAAACATGGCGGCAAACAATAGCAATGTTACAAAATTGTGCAATGTGTTGAAATTATCGTTCAGATGAATAATTTACCAATATTCACAAAATCACAATTGTTGTTTTCTTAAAATAAGTTTTGAACCTTTTAATGTAAACTACAAATAATTACGGAATACGGCGCCATTATGCAATTCAGTCCTCCATTAGATACACATTCGTATATAATTAAATAAATCGAACTCACTGCAAATCTGTAATCTCTAACAAAAATTAAAAATAACACGAGTAAATCTCTAATTTCGATATCTATTATTTATTGCATATGCTGCTATACTACAGTAGGACCCGCTTATAGCGTCTCCCGCTTACAACATTATTCCGCTTATCACATACAAATCCAATTTAACAGATTTTCAGCATGCCAACAAAAAAAGTCCGCATTTAACAAATCCCGCTTATAATGTTGAAAAATCTTGCATTTGACCGCAACGCTATATCGAGGTCCTACTGTAATTTTCATTTCTAGATCGATGTAAATGTTGCTTGTAAATTGTAAATGGATGAACTTCAACAATGCATGACTTAAAATTACATTTTTAATAGTAGTTTCTGAATTACAAAGTTACGTTGATTTCACTTGTGTATTTTTAATAACAAAGTTTGCTACCAAATCTGCTGTTATTGCAAATATAAACTGCAAATTTTAAGTTTTAGCAATGGAATTTCACGTTTCAAATATGGTTCTTGTGCACATAGAAATTAAAAATTAACATATCCGCAGTGGTATAAGCGTACACTTACTTTCTGAAATTTCATGACAATTTCTTCATAAAGCCGATGAATTTTGTTCTTTGAAGGGTTTCCACACAAGCAAACTGAAATACGTATGTACATACCGTATATATTTTGTAGGCTTAATAATAAGTTGATAAAAGATTAGTGTTCCTGAAAGTGTATCCAAATGGTCTCTGCTTTGTGATTGGTACCACCCGTCCATTCGTATTGGGCATCAAATTCCAATAGTGATTTCCCAATCCCATATATAGAAATTTCCACAGTAATACAGAAATTTGAACACGTTTTCCCTCGAAATACTGACAGATTTTCCGCAGAATTCTTGCCAGAAATACAATATCTTCTCCAGGGAATAAAACAGCTATTGAAACCGGAAATTTGCTGCGAATTGAGTTACTGGTCCCTTCTAGATTTGGACGTTTGAATGACAGGTTGTGTGGAAATGGAAGGAATGTTTGCGAAGCTAAACTGAAGCACACTGTTACTTATTATGTACATGTACGAAAAATAAATCATCTGAAGAAGAAGGAATCGGACTTGAAATAGAAATTGTAAAATACAGTAACATTTTCCAAAGAGAATTTCTCGCTAAAAGCAATCGAGTTGTATTATTTCAATTTCTGTTTATGCATGAACATTGTTCGTGTAAAAATTGATCGATTACAATGAATATTACGAACGATCGATGACTAGACAAAGCATTCAAGATTAATAATTCTTGCGATTATTGGCAACAATAGCCTTCGATCAATCATCTTCCGCTTTAGTTGCCTGTTTATATACACACACACACACACATATACAGACACATCTTTTACAAATCGATATCCATTGTTGCATATTTTCTTCACGCAAACAGAAAACAATAGTGCCTTATATGTAGGATATTAATAAAATTTCTGACTACCGTGTATCACTTTTGTTATGAAACTCACCAGCATGACATCTATATATTGCCAGTTTCTCGTGACCAAAAATATTGAGTGTACTTCTAAACAATACTTTCCATCGCGACTTTCAATAATAATCGTTGGCTTCATTGTTTGTCTTAATCGAATAAGACTCAAGTACCAGTTACAAAAAGTATGAATTATTAATATGATAAGAATAAAACATGCAATACTTGCGAAATTCTCATCATTTAAATTTGTTGCATGAAATGTAAAATTTCAACAATTGCCAATATAGATTAGGCTGAATAAAATGATTAGTTCAAGGTAATTGGGTGGATGTATTATGCAAAACAGGCTGACATTTGATGCATAAATTATAAACAGATAGCATACGATGTGCAACCATGATATTATAACACAATTTATCTCTATGTTCAATTAGAAACATACTATTTCACATGCAATCAATTATTTATGTTTGCACATATCTGTAAATTAACTATCATTTCATACACAGTTCAAATTTGTTTCGTCAATGGCTGCCTATGGTAAATTCTTGAGAACAGAGAGGCTTTGAAACTCCAAATTAGTAAGAGTACAACTATGATATTAATGAATTACTATAGTCATGCAGGCAACAAAGGGCCCACGTGACTAAATTTTAAACATTAAGTAGATTAAATTTAGGATTGCACTAACAATTATTCCAATTCATCCCAAGGTTTTGTTTCGGACCATTTACTGGAAGAAGCCAATGAGAATTCTTTCCTTGAAAGCTGGAAGGAGAACAGATTACCAGTACAAAGAAGAAACCTAATCACAATTTCCACATGGACAATTCAAGAAAGAGCAATTCGTTGACGAACACTGAGCCTGTTGGTATTCAACCAATGAACGAATCCGTTAGCAAAAAAATATTTCTGTACACATCCAAACATCAATAAATAACGATGCTGACAACACAATTACCAGCTACTGTACAAAAAATTCTGCTCAGATTTACCAACGATTCTGATGTATTATGCCTGCTATAGAATCAATTTCGAACTAGTGTTAACAATACTAGTAAATTAGTTTCTGCAAACATACTACAGTATATACAATATAATGTATGCATACCTATACATCTCACGCTATAAGTACACATTTTCAATACTGAAAAGGTTAACTTTGTTGCCATTAGAACTGCAGCAGTGCAAATCACAGCATCACAGGATTAGCTAGGTTTAGAAGCGAACATGTAATTTATAAATCTAAGATTTGGAAAAGTAGAAAAACGAACACTGCGACTTGGCACAAATCACACGCTTACAATTTACGCAGTCGATCCTTTCACTCATTCTGTAGCAAATGCATAGAGTTGTGAACATGGCAGAAGGTAAAAACAACGTTCTTGCGTATCACAAGTAATCCCGGCGGAAGGTTACATCCAATAATAGATATATTTACATAGATACAGTACCAAGTGGGAACAACTCGACTCATTAATTTCGTACACCTGAACATGTTTTTAGTACCGTTATTACATTGCCTCCGGTAATTCCCTGCATATAGTTGAAAACGACACACACACAAAAACCAGCAAATATATACTGATTTCAATAAGCTCCTCCCATTACAAATTATCATTTCCCCACTCATCAAAAATGGCGGCCTAAGTCTATTCAAAAAAGAGTAGGCTTACCCTTGAAACTTCAATCTTTTAAGGCCACCATTTTTGATGCCTCTTTCCTGACAATAGAAACTATTTGGAATTTAGGTAGGGAAATGAATTTTGTCAAATGTCTCCATAGGATCACTTAAACAAGGGCACAATATGCTAAGGGAGCATTCAACAATGACATCATCCATGTTGGTAGGTAGGATGCAAACGTCAACGTGACTAAAATGGATGACGTAGGCACTGATGTTTTACTTGTTCTCTCTAGTGACAGCAGTGCCTCGTCACTTTAGGATGAAACGTCATTAAATTTAACCACATTACGTCCTACTTTATCTCCCTTATGTTGCTGTAGCTTCGTATCTGTAAAGTTTCGTTGCTGTTAATAAACAAGGTATGAACTAATGATTTATATCAAATTATTGTAAAATTTCGAATAGCAGCCAGGAGTCTTATTTAATCTTAATTAAAAAATCACCTAAGGTTTATTAAAGCCCCGGGTTTATTCCTAGCATGTCTCTAATTGTCTTCGGATTAACACAAAACATTCTTGCCGCACCTTCGCCTCCATTTTTCCTCTGCATATTTTATTGCTTCTAATTTGAAATTAATATCATATGACCGTTTTGGAGCCATTATAGTTTCCACTACTGTAGTGTCGCCTCCAAAGTCATGCTGTGGCACTTGCAATATTCGAGACCCGGGGGTTATTCGAGATTTTGCGGTACACATATCGTGTCATTGATTTAATCACGGATTACATACTTGCATGGATGGCGCACTCCAGCCTACGGCCGCCTGGTAAGTTGCACGGATCACGTGATCACGTGACGGGAGATTTTGCGGTCAAAATGGCGACATGCAGTTTGTCTGAAGGCATCTTTCATTTCCAAGACGACTTTGATTTTGAAAGTAATAGTGCAGCTATGTTTACTGAATCCAATGTACGAGTAATATGTAATACTGTATTTAACATTTACATCTTATTTTAACCGAAGAATGGGTGGATTTTAAATGGTAAGATTGGCGATCTCTGTGCCAGCACCAAAGTGATGGCGACGAAGGGGCGGGGCGCACTTACACACCGGAATTACACCGAATTATCTGCGAATTAAACGAATAATTCCACGACAATTTCTTACATGCAGAATTACCCTCAAATAAATTTTCTCACCAAGCAATTACAAGTTGAAATTACAATACGTTGAATGGCGCGCCAATTGTAGTCCGCCATTTTGCCTGCTATACGTCATAGGCGAGTTCACGTGACTGAAGTTGGAAAACCGACTGAGCCTCCCATTCGAGTGCGCTATCCATATAGTAGTATATAATCCGTGATTTAATCAAGTCAAAATTTTCCTCATTTTGTCAGGTGATTAATTGTTTGCGTTTGGCCTAGATACACTAGCTGCGATTTATTACAGGTTCTTGTTACATCCGCCAGGTGGCATGCCACTTGCACCCAGAATTAGCCGTGACAGGCGGCCTAGCAGCCACCTGGTGGATCAAAAAGAAACTGCAAAGAATTGCATTAACCGTGTTTTGGCCCAGTATACAAAAGCCCGGGACCTAGCCAATCACAAGGCTAATCAACTTCAATTTGTTGAATCAGAATAAAATATATATCCCACCAGCAACATTACCTAGAAGTTTGTTTTCAATATTAATAGGAAACATTTTCAGATTGCATCTCGAGTATTGTATCGTTTCATATAACTTTCACCGGGAAATGCCCATACTGTAATACTAACTATAACATTATAATAATTAAGGATGAGTGCACGCCCTCTAGTGGCAGAACTTAAACTCCCAAGTTGAGAGGCTAATAAAACCCCATGCGAGGAAAGGTTTTTTTACTTGGGAGCCGATGATATTGCTCGAGTTCATTACGTGTATGTAAACTGATGTCCCCACTTATAATTTCATCTGAAACCACCATAGGGCACCACATGCGCTGCGCATGCGCATTTCGGAACGCAGAAATGGGTAGTCAACGTTCCGCCAGCGGAACACGCGGTAACTCTGTCCACTTAGCGCATTTCTCGCAACAGTTGGGCTGTACAGAATTGAACTAAAAAATGACTGGAGGAATTTGGTCCTACGCTGTGGGCGAGATGTCTGCGATGATGGTCCTTTCCTGTGATGAACTTGCGCTCATTGTCACGTTACCTGTGCGGTTCCAACGAGCCCTAAGCAACCTGATGATGAGCAACAGCACCACCAACAGCCAGAGCACTGCACCAACCCATGAAGCTACCTGATAAAAAAAATTAATTTCAATAATTAATAAGAAATATACCCCTTTGAATATGGACCTTGTTTCAAGTAAGAGCAAGCTGAAACACACGTGTCGTGTCTAGAACCTAGTTGTGGGTCAGGATTACTTGAAAATTTGATTCATTGTTTCGAGTTAATGATATAAGATAAGGGCACCCATTGACAACAGATCGATACAAAACTGCATGGAACCACACAAAAAAATATCAAACATCCAGAGAAAGAAACTTGGTACTTTTCCTTATCTCGCTTCAGCACACAGTAAAACCTTGCTAATTTGAAGTACCATGAACAGAAAGATCGAATTCAACTAGTAGAGAAGTAAAAAGAAAATCTGCTGTTATTTCAGCACAAGCCAAATCAAATTCGTACCAAATACAGTAGTGATTTCTCGAACTTTGATCAGTAATTGGTTTTTTGCAACAGAAAGACATTTGTATCGTTTTGTAAAGAACAATTCAAAAATTACAGCCACAAAATCTAGTTTTCTGTAGGTCGACCAAACCAATAAACTTTTAAAATAAATTCAAGTAAAGCTGAATCTATAACTTCCGTTACTATTTGAAACAAATGCATAAAATTTTACCGATTTTTAAATAATAATACAGTAAGTTATAGCATATTATGCACAAATTGCAGTTTTTAGATAGATTTTATTGATTTATTTGTAGTTCTTCTGGAATGCAATATATGGAAGATTGGTACAACTGCGCAAATTTAATGGAAAAGTTTGAGTTCAAAAAGAGCTTTGCAGTATATGAACTCTTGAAAACTTCAATTCATTTGTATGCTGATCGATACCAGACAAAGATTATTGAATATGAAAAAGAAAATCAACAGAAACATGGCGATGCATGCAGGGAAAAATCATAATTAAAAACTTGAAGTATTCAGAATCTAATTTGCCTTTGGCTGCTATGGAAATGCCAGACAACACAACAAACATAAAACCCATGGTATTTTTATACAGGCTGTGCAAACAAATGTTTAAAAAATTTCATTGCATTTGCCGATTACTACAACAGGGCTTTTTCGAAACTTTAATTATTAGGCAGGCTATATAACAGATTACTTCATCAAAATTTATATCTGAGCAAATGCAATATCAATGATGAAAAGCCAATGCGTTTTTATTTTCAAGGATTCGCTAACACGAGTGAATTACCTTTCACTATAACTCCACCAACAAGAGAAGAACCAGGGGAGGGGCTAAAAATGACCCAATCAGGAAAAATTGCTTATGCATTTGTTTGGCCAGGTGCTTTCGTCGATAGATTCCAACACAAAATGGCGGCTTCGTGTAGGCGATCACTGGCCAGGAGAAGGCAATCGCAAATACATCATTGCATTTCATTCGTTCATTTGAATGAAAGGGGGTGGGGCAAACCACACCCCTGGTTCTTCTCTTGTTGGTTTAGTTATAGTCATCGTATCACATACAACGATGCAAAAACGCCGATTCAGATTCCAACAAATTTCTAATTTCTCACATACAGTAATGGAGCTTAGTATACTTGTATTTGGTGTGATAAATGAATAATTTCTGCGGATATTGTGCTGTAAATTGCTACATTGCTCTGCTCAAATATCCAGTCTGGCGAAGTGACACGAGGCGTATTTTGTGATAAATTGTGTGCCAATATGCCTTGATACTTGAGCGAATTCATTTTTGGGGTCATGAAGGCAATTGCAGTTGGTCCTTTAGCTGCAAACATCTCCTTCAAATTGTCTCTGAGTATGAAGGCAATTTCATCATGAATATATCATATGCCAGCATTGCCCTAAAACCATTTTGGTCGCCTAAAGTAAACTAGCTTTTTCTCTCTTTGATCCCAAAGAACAACATTGTTCCATTTGTCTCCAAATAGGCTTTTTTCTGCATGCCTTGTCATGTGAAAGTAGGGCTTAGTGTATTTCACATTTCTATATAGCACACAA
>WWPM01022238.1:0-14136 GCA_023279145.1 Glomeris maerens
CATAACCATTTCAAACATTTCAGCATTTGTAAATGATGAAACGGTCTCATGGCCGGTAACAGGTTGAAGAACCAATGGACATTTAGGGTCTGTTTGGGACGCGGTTAAAATAACATATGAAGCATACTTAATTTTGATTTTTTTTTAAATTATTTTGATATTGTATGTACAATCCCTGTTACCTGAATGTTCGTTTTTGACTTCCAGCTTCGAATCTTGGTACGACATTAAGACTCCGAAACCCGAAGTAAAATCTTCCCTTCTGCAGATTTTCACCTGTGGTATTTGACAGAAAAAGTACAATGAAGTTGAATGCATGTAAAAATCTATGGCAGCGCTCCAGTCACAGGACGTCCAACAGTGGATTGCCGATTACACTGGTAATCGACATTTGAAAATCGATAACTTTCCTTATTTCCCGGGTAACATAATAACAAACTTTGCGATCAGAAGCAGACTTTTGTCCTATCACAAAGATGTATTCCGCTTCATTAAAAGGAGATTTGGATTATTGTCGTTTGGCGAAATTAGAAATTTTGCAGCAGATAGGCAAGGGAATGTTCAGTGTGGTTTATTTGGCTAAATGTCGCAGAACCGGTGAGAAGGTAGCACTTAAAAAAGTTCAGGTATTCTTGCATAATGATCTTAAGAGCTACGGGTAAAAATATATAAATTAAATAAATATTAATTGTCCTAGGTTTTCGCAATGACAGACTCCAAAGCAAGACAGGATTGCATTAAAGAAATCAGTTTGCTACAAGTCTGACAGAAATAAGAATTTTTAAATTGTACTTTTTCAAAGAATTATGGTTTCAATATTTCAAATTTGATTATTCATCTTTATGATCTGAAAACAATTTTTTATGAAAAAATACAAAGTACACAAATGATGTTGCAGCTTTTGATATAAAATTAGTTTAACCATGGTTTAACATTGTGCTAAAGAACATAAAAGTCGCAATTTAAAAAAAATATTCTAATCTTTGTAAATATGCAGTCACCAATCACTTAATAATTTATGCATTCACTTACAATTTATTTAGCAACTTGATCATCCAAATATTGTGAGGTACCTATCCTCTTTCATAGAATCCAATGAACTACACATAGTTCTTGAACTGGCCGATGGTGGCGATTTATCCAACATGATCAGAGTAATTTATATTTCTATATTGCATAAATTCATTACACAGCACAACCAGAAATAAAACAGAACATCTTCATTTCAGTACTTTAAGGAGCAGAATCGACTCGTTCCCGAAGCAACAATTTGGAAATTCTTTGTGCAAATTTGCAGTGCTTTGGACCATATGCATTCCAAAAGAATAATGCACAGAGGTCATCTGCATTCTATTAACAAACTATTTTGTCCTATATCCATTCCTTTCATTTCTTTGTCATACAGATATCAAACCAGCCAATATATTTATCACTTCTACAAACACCGTTAAGTTGGGCGATTTGGGTTTGGCAAGATATTTTAGTTCCAAAACAACCGCAGCAAATTCCTTAGGTACAAAGCACAAAATCCCAGCTATTACTAAAGAAATATGTGCATTTCTTATATTGTTTTCAGTGGGTACACCATATTACATGTCTCCAGAAAGGATTAAAGAAGAACGATATAACTTCAAATCGGACATATGGTCACTAGGTTGCCTTATGTATGAAGTAAGTATCGGACAAATCTTGCGTTTATCTCGCACGTAACCAAGTTTCAAATGTGCAGATGGCCGCTTTGCAGACACCATTCCATTGTGAGAAAATAAATTTCCATTTTCTGTGCAAGAGAATTGAAATTTGCGATTACCCACCACTGCCAAATGACCAGTATTCAGCCCAGGTTCGGAGCTTGCAATTTATGTTCATCCCCACAAAAAACAGTAGCAAAAGTGCAATCCAGGATTGTTTCAGATCCAAAAGGTAATAACCGACTGCATTTGTCCAAACCCTGATGATCGTCCAGACATAGGAGAACTTCTTGTACTCGCAAGCAAAATGCATGACGACATTGAAGCTCGAAGAAGTGCGCAGAAATATTAAAATGCTTATTTGTGTTTCACAGTAACCTGCAAAATACTCACTGTTCAAGTCGTTTGTAATATCGGCACGTTTCTTGTTACTGTATTAGTTAATCACTTGAAGTTTGAATAAATACAAACAGTTCAGATTCATGCAGTATCATGTCATTTCCCTAAAATTTTATTCTAATGCACCATATGGAGTAATTGCAGAACTATTACCATGTGCTTTTTGGTAAAATGAAACATTTAAGCTCAATTGAAATTATTTCAATCGATATATATATATTCAAAGATGCGGCAATGACTTGTGTATGTTGGCTACAAAGTCCATCAACTGCTACATAATAAATGTTAACCATTGGGCTTACTTTTTATTGAATATTCCACATCCCAGGTCCAAAAGACATACACTTCAACTGGATGTGTCCATGGCCTCGGTATCAATTTTCTTTACAATGGTTTCTTCGACTTGGATCGGGACAACTTTAGTTGACAACACTGCAGTTGATCCACGTTTATAGCGATATTTGCCTTGTCTGCAATAATGGATACCAAATTTATTACAAAATTCCCCCAACTGTGCTTTAAGGCAAAATATAATATTACATTAACATTTAATCCTTTGTATATTGTAAGGAGATAAATATATAACGCAAAAAACAAAACTTTGTTGATATTTTATGTATAACTTGGCCTACTTTTAACATTGCATATTGATCATCGGAACAAGATTCTTTGCACTTTGTCTATAGATGCGGTCATCACAAACAACATTAAATCTTGAATAGTAAGAAAATTAGATGTAATCACCTTTCACCTTTGATGTTTGCAATGTAGTAGGGTTTCTTGTAATCAGTGCTATCCTTAGTGATCACGCAAATGTCCACATTGCTTCCCGAGCCCAGATCGTTAAAGATGCCAGCCGACACCGCATCACTTGCCAGCTCTTTTGCCTCGGCCAACTGCAATTCCAAAATGATTTACCATGCACGTTACTCTTGCAATCTCCCATTTTCCAATAACCTCTAAATCTGGCTTCCAACGACATTCCAATATGGACATGGCAGCTAAAGAGCCAGAACCCATTGTCACATAAGGCAGTTGATCCGAAGATCCATGTGGATAGATCTGGAACAGGTGAGGTCCTGTTAAATCAACTCCACCCAGGATCAAAGCTGCTCCAATGTAACCTTGATATCTAAGGAAATTGAAAATAATAAGGGTAAGTAAAAAGTTTGCGCCTAACCAAACAGATCACTTCATTCAACTGCGAATATATGCACTTGAATAGCATCTGAGCAATCAGCCTATTGGCAGCATGAAGTCTTGCAGGTCTTCCTGTTGCAAGACGGTGCAGTTCCAATTGAGAAGAAATCATTTTGGTAGTCTTCTCAGTATCTGCAGCCGTGCCAGCACCACAGCAACTGAAATGCAAAGGTTAATTACAAGATGCAAAAACAGGGATTTAATGTAATTAAGCTGACACAAAGATCAGTGACATATACGTAATTGCTTCTGGCTGACCAAATACAATTAACGTTTTTGGAATACTGCTGGAATTTCATAACAAATTTAGCATGAACACATGGCAGGATTGAAATAAATGTTTCACCAATGCCCATTAGCAACTAAGTATAATTCACTAAACTTCGTAATTTCATTTCGAATTTACTATATATTTGGTGCGATGTAATGAATTTTTGCACAGTCTTTTTCGGCCACAATAGAACCCTCCGTAGCTCTAGTATCTGCTCCTAATATTACACCATCCTGCAAAGAAATCCAGAAATTTAGCAATAAAACCATATAACTGTCCGCTTGATCTATTCATTTTACCTTGTATACAAGTCCAATAATTGTAGTTCCGGTTTTAATCGCTTTTGGCAGCGTAAATCCTTTCTCCGCCAAAAACGCATTTCTGCAAAGAATAAAACCATATTTTAAAGTTTATCATCTGTTTTAAGAGAAATATTGCGGATCAAGTCGATTAATATTGTCTCCATTCGATTATGCTGTGTCATCTTGTTAAAAGATTTACACAATATGAATGCAACAATTGCAATCCAAATACGATAAATAGTTAACCAAACGAATGCTCAAAACTTTTCTGCTATACTAATATAAAGAATCCTTATACCGTCTGCAATTTTCAAAAGAAAAGCCGCCAGCAGAAGGTATTTCAACAACAGTAGTCGCCATCTTTTAGCCGTCAACACGCAACAGCACCTACAAATAGTATGAAAAGTACTACATTTATTACTCAAAAATTACTTCTCCCTATAACAGATTTATCGAATAGCATTAATTAAATAGCGTCAATTATCATAATATCGCTTGTTTCGAAATACAATACAATATGCTAGATGGGTAATTATATAATAAATTTTGTTCCGCAGCGCAACAAAGCTTTTTGGCGGAAAATTTGAAAGCTAAACAAAGTTAGTGCGTTTAACGACCTTAACAATGTCAATTTCTAAAGAAAAATAGCATCCTACATGGATGAATACAAGTGATAGTTAATTATTTGAAACCACACTTAATTACTGTTATATATATACAATCAAAATTAATTTTCGCATTTTTTTTTAACTATTGCAGGTACACAGCGGCATCCGGAACATTCGCCCCCCCCCCCCGCGATTCGCCCCTCCCACAATTGGTCCCCTGCACAATTCCCCCTCCCTCCCCAGCACGATTTTAACATTTTAACATCGGTATTCTCCCACAACACAATATTTGGTCCAATTTTTAACGTTTAACCCTCCGTCGGTCGCAGTTGGCCTGAGAGGCCAGCAAAAAACATTTTTTGACGCCTCCCCTCCCCCTGGCGTCTCAGGGAGTTGCCCTTCCCAATACCTTCCTGACCCAAGGCGGTTTTTTAATGTTGTTACATACACCAAACTACTCCTCTTTCCATGTAGTTTCATTCTGTGTATAGATATATGTTTGACTAATGTGTTATTTGAAAATTTGACATGAAACTCAGAGTTAAGTTTCCAAACATCAATATTCTAACATTATGGCGCGCACTGGTATAAGAACTATAGTATTATATAGTACAATTAAATTATTGACTAGCCTACTAGCAAACTTTCGTAGTTTGGGCATTTGCCTGCATTTTTCACAATAACTAATCTCATATACTAATACAAAAGTTGCATTACTGCATATAGGTATACAGAAATTATTTTGCTACATTGCAAACATTGTTTTCTTCCTGTTTGTCCAAGTCAATCATGTTCAAGGATGCGTTCGCGGAACAAATTTGTCAGTCACCTTGAAAATTTGTTGACTGTAAATGTAAAAAATAGCTTCATTTGTATAGGCACCGATGGCAAGTGAATATCAGTTGTTTTAATAGTGGCAACAACATGAAAAATTATGGTACATGTTGGGAACATTTGCAATCTTTCTATGTAGACAGGGAAATTTATATGTGCATTACAATAGTTAATGATTCACCCTTTGAAATACGTCAAATTGTTTTATAACCTACATGATTTGTTGTATATTACATGTGCGTACAATCAGTCATGGCATTGTTAGATTAGAAATACTGCAAAGTGTTATAGTACAGAGAAATGATAAGCTCTTTTGTATGAGCATAAAGCATAAAACAGATTGAAATTCGGATAAAAACCAACAGTGTTATAAAGATACCGATAGTTTGTGCTCCTTGTAAAAGCACTTGAAAAAGTGTGTGCTCTCATACAAGGCATTACTATTATTATGAGAGTGACTGGAAAGCATTTCTATTGAGCTGTATAGCATATCTCCCATAAAACTCTTCAACCATGGCTGCTATTCCCATACATGTTGTAATGACTGGTAAGATGTACTTTCTGTCACTTTTGGCGTTTTATCACAGCCATTGTAATGTATGTCATATGACCGTCAAAGGTCAATGGCTACAGTCAAGGTTACACAAATGCTACCTTGTGAACTGGGGAAAATAAAGAAACATTTGTATACAGGGTGAATCAGTTAAGTGTTTCCAAACTTCTGGGAAGGGTACGGTGCACCCTGACGACTTGAAATCGTACAGCAATGCGGGGTCGAAAATGCTTCCCTGTGGTGGTGGAGTACACGGAAACAGTACAGGAGATCACCTCATCGGACCTTACCTGATGCCATTTCGTCTAACAGGAAGTAACTACCTGCTCTCTCTTCAGGAAGTGTTGCCACAACTTTTAGGAGACAAACACATTCCTGCGGTTCTGGTTCACTTCGGCGCCGCACGTTTCGGCGCGCCACACTTTGGCGTGCACGTTTCGGCGCGTTTTCGTGTCGGCGCTCGATCATATCGGCGCGGTTTGTTTCGGCCCGCGATCACTTCGGCGCGTGACAATACATAATATTATACTTTGCTGTACAAAAAAACACCTTTGGCTTTAGAACGTTTCAAACGTTCGAAATCTCCGAAAAGAATCATCCATAAATTCATTTCCTGAAATCGCTCAAATTTGTACCCCTCCCCCCTTTGTAATAAGGTTGCAACAAATCGCAACACCCCCCCCCTGTAAGTTTGTAACATCTGGAAAAAAACGCCCTGCATATGTAATTCCAAATATGAAAAAATTATATCCTTGAAAAGTTTGTAACATTTTAGAATCTCACTTCTGAAGTCTGGGGAGGGGTCTTTGGTGATTGTTACAAAAATGTACGATAAAATGGGGGGAGGGTATAATTCCTTAATGCATACGTTCATCAATTTGTACCGTCATTACCATGCAAATCCGAATCTTATGACACCATTGTTGACACCTTACTTCTCCCAGAAGTTTGGAAACACTGAACTGATTCACACTGTATACATCATTTTGATTTGAATAAGTTCCAATCTGTGCCAAAATACCTAAAGTGATAGTTGTCCGAGAGATGCACTGTGCAACCCCATGGAAATGCTTCCCAGCTAATCTCATAATAGTGAAGCCGCGCAGGGAAGCACATAATTGTTTTCAAGTGCTCTCTCTTCCAAGGGCTCACACAAACCATCGGTTTCTTCATAACTCTATTGTTTAGTATCTGAATTGTAATCTGTGAGCTCACAAAAGAGTGCTTATAATTTCTCCTACAATAAATTACAGTAAAACCTCGGGATCGGGTCACCCTCTTAATAGGGTCACCTGGATGATCGGGTCGCCAAGGGCAGGCACAGAATTGGTCTTCCATAGACTGTGTGTATTAGCCTGTTGGTTAATCGGGTCACCCCGGAAATCGGGTCAAGGGCCGCCAGTTTGATCCCCTTGAGCATATCCAGATCGGATAATCGAATCACCTGGGGTTTGCTGTTGAGACATAACTGCCGCTATTTCCATGTTTGGATGAGTCACCATTTTAATTGCTGTAAAACGCTCCTGCTTTGGGCAAATTTTATTTCTCTAGTCAAGCGTTGGGTCATAGGTTCGTTGTTTGCAGGCTACTGTACTTGATCAAGGAGAGCATTAAGCAAACATTTCGGTATTCTCAGCAGTGAAACAGTATGGCGACCAAAAAAACGTGTTGAATTGGGACTTGCAGATCGAGTTAAGGTTATTGAAAGAAACAAATGTGTGTTAATAAAAAATTCCATACCGTAATTGTAAAATTTAACGCAGGAAATTTTTCAAAAATTTGTGATATATCGGTTAATAGAGTCACCTCATAGATGGGGTCGCATTGAGGCAGGTCCCTTGGGTGACCCCATTAACGAGGTTTTACTGTATAACAAAGTTGGACTATGAATGACCTTGACTGGTACCTTTGACCTTGATAGCCATATCACGAATAGATTGCCCCATCAGCGTTACCTAATATGCACTTGCAATTTCCATTCTATGCCGCATTTTCTTTCAGCAACTGGCTTGTATCTCTTTGAAATGGGACACCCTATATACCGTTGCCTAGATTTTAATTGAGATCATTTGGTTGGAACCCCGCAAAACTTTAGCACGAATCCTGAATTCTATGACACAAAATGATAGTTTCACAACATTCATGTCAAATTTGGACATTGTGAAAAAAGTCAAGTATACCTACGTACAAGCAGTGAAAGGTCTTCAAGTTTGACAAAAATGATTTCCTCCAAAATACCGTGTAATATACGCATGAATAAAAACAATGTTTAGAACATAACGAATTAATTACCAATTCCAGAGCAATCAAAAACAGTGTTATTAAAACCAAAACTGAAATTTTGCTCTACGTAGCCTATGTATGTACTGTACATGCCTAAATATTAACCAATCTGTATTCCATAAAATGTACAAGAAAATATTTCCTATAATTATATCTAAAATAAATTGCTGTGACATCTGCAGGTTACCTAATCACAGGGAATTATTGAAACCATGCGTGATCAATAGAAAAATATTGCTAAGTAACTAGCACATTGTTATATGCATTTTATGACTTTCACTTTTTCAACATCAATAGGCTATACAGCATAGTACGAGGAAACGTGAAAACAATAAATAAACATTGCAATTACTCATTTCTGGCTTGTTTGTATTGCTACACGGCAAATCGCAATGTTTACATACGACCCATATTTGGCAATTTCTTGGACAGAATCTCCAAGCAGACGTCAAAGAAGTAGTAGCTAGACTATATAAGTACTGTGTGCCATGGGTTTTTTTAGAAAGAGAACGATAGGTATTATTCAAGACTAAAAATGAAGCAAGAACTTTGTATGAAATTTGCACTGATATGTGGACTTGCCATCATGTGGGTCTACGTTTTTTGCAGCATCAACCATCAATGCGAATAATATTATATTATATCTTAATTTCTTAAATAATATAGGGTTTCGAGTCTGTCTTGCCCTCCAAAAAGAGCTGAATCATGTAAGGATCCAGGACCATGTCCATTTGGAGTTGTGGGTGACATGTGTGCGCAGTGTAAAGTGTGTGCAAAAGTGAGTACTCGTTGTCCAATTGTAATATGACGTTTTTATTGAAAGTTTTCGTTCTTTATGTCGAGATAAAATATACCTAAATAAAAACAAACACTATACTAGTTACATGAAAACATATATAAATATATACCATATATCATAAATTGTTACTACACTATTAATTTCCTAATGATAACACAATTTAACTTCTTAATGTAAGGCCCCATATAGTTAATTAATAGATTCCCGTCCCCGCGCGCACCGGTTTTTTTCAACCAAAAAAAAATTTTATTCACTAAAATACGGCTGAAAAAGCAAAAACACTACTCCATGTCCGCGTTAACACACAAAAACGCGAGTCAGATCGTTTTAAAGGCAAAACTATTGGAGGGCTAGGGCTTCATGACGAGGTTTCAGCGCCACTTCGCGATCAAATAATAGCAATTTAGAATAAAAAATAATAATAAAATAAAAATAAAACCCGCGCGCGCGCATCCATTTTTGCCGATTTCCGGACGGGAATCTATTAATTAACTTTATGGGGCCTAATGTAGTGTGATGCTGATAGAATGAACCTTTTGTTTACTGTGCAATTCAGCTGCATTTAGTCAATTTTTGTTTATGAAAAGGCATGAACGCAATTGAATTTATTTATTCCCTAGGGAGAAGGGGAAAATTGCGGTGGAATATGGGGATTAGGGGGCACCTGTGGTCCACAATTGCGGTGCACTAACCCAAGTCATGGAGGATCATCGCCTGACCAAAAACCCGGAAAATGCATTCCTGATTCGTCATAATATCGTTAACCAATTTTTGTATTTCACAAACGTTAATGACAATAAATACAACGCACTATCTTGAATTCATTCATGTATTGTCTTTTAAACCAACTTAAACTGGCTGGCAGTTCGAAATTTGAATTTAATCAAACTGGGAAATAAGCAAAGGTTTACTAAAGCTTTACAAATTCAGGACGTACATTTAACAAAGTTGTAGGTTTAAAGCTAACGTGTGTGAATAATAAAATGCATATTTACAATACAATACGATATTTTGCTAATTTGGCAGACAAAACAAATAATTTAATTTAGTGCGATATATGCATGTTATAAAGTAACAGGAGAGATACGAGAATGTAAAACAATGGCAACCCTGATTGTATTAAATTAACAAGTTACTTATATTAAGGTGACCAGATTTTCTGTAAGCCAAGGCGGGACGCATGCGTGTGAGATATACAGGGTGTAAAAAAAGTATTGCCTGTTTGGAAATAACTTTGACAGTGATGATTCTAGGTGGCTTACGAGTGAACAAAGTTGGTCTACACACTGGGGATATCTATGACCTTGATGACCGCTTTCAAGGCCATTCTAAAATAAATTTTGTTAGTTTTGCTGATAGAGGTACAGTTTCAATTTAGGAAATGTTGCCAACCATATTCTGAGCATTTTGACAAAACCAGATTTGAAATCGGCTAGCAAACAGAGCAGATATTAACTTATTCCCTCCATTACCGACCTATCGAAGGAAACGGTTGTCATGCAGGGAATATTTCAAGGGGCAGAACCAAAAATAACCTGGCTATATCAGCAGTGTTTGTTGGCCGATTTCAACTTTTTTTCACTAAAATTTTCAGAATATGGTTGGCAACATTTCCTAAATTTAAAATATGCCCCTATCGGCAAAGCTAGCAAAGTTTGTTTTCGAATGACCATGAAGGCAGGCCTAAACCATCGCCTAAACTCTCCGTCACCACGCAGCTTGATGACAGAGAGTTTAAAAAAAATGACGTCATATCTCATTCCTAGCAAAAGCGGGACATATGGGCAGCCGCGTGGGACACCGGGACATGAAGCCTAAAAGCGGGACTGTCCCGCCTAAATCGGGACGTCTGGTCACCTTACTTATATGCATAGAGCTATCATTGCAGTAGATTTGACACTTACGAATCCTGGTATAATAACAAAGCATTAAAGTTGAATTGAGAGGGTTTTCTCAGGTACTCTGAAAATTACCTACACTAAAGAACAATACAAAAATGAAACTATGATTTCCTTCGGATATTTTTTTAAATATTAAAATCTGAAGTTTTTGAGTGGATGATGTCACTCACTACCTGCATGATGTGCTTGTTTTAGGTATGGCTAGCTGAGCTCAATGCAAGCCCGTTTGAGACAATTATCCCTTTCAGTAGCCATCTTTAATTGGTCCCAAATACAGCTGAGTCATTCCATGTGAAATCAGCAAATGTTGAATAAAATTGTTGCACCATGTTTTTTTAAAAAATCTGAAATTTTACAGGTTGTTAGTATACGCCTTAACTTAAACTTACGCAAAGTTGTAGATTTTTTGGAGCTTTATATCGGACGCGAAAAATTGCCGAAGCAACGACGGCGGCGATAATTTTGTAAAAACAGCCTTTCTGCAAACGCAGATATCTCCTCACCTAATAGGTGTATCAAAAATGTTATAAGAACGTTTTTTAAAAGCCAGGAAGAGTACTAAATAAAACGTTATATCACATTTTCGACGAAACACGCAAGATGTCTCCCTATGGCGAGTCAAAGTTGAGCAATTTCTCGTAACGTTTTTGAAGTTTGGGCTACAATATGTGTAAAAATTCTAACGTTGCATTATTTTTAATTGTTATGATAATGTTCATTGCTCTCCTGGCCATCTGGGAAGCGGCACCCCTGGTGAGCTGCAGGAAAGCTACATCTGGGATAGCTGCATTTGCAGATCATAGTCAATTAATCAGTGTAATTTTTGTTAAAAATCATGCAACGTTAGAATTTTTACACATATTGTTTGATATCATTATATTTCACATTGATTTCAACCATTGATAGAATAAAAAAATGTGTTTTTTCGTTGCATTTCGACTTTTTCAAAAATACGAAAAAAATTGAAACGCGCTGATAAACACGAGTTTTATTACATGGTGTCTTTAAACATGATGCCAGGTACATATTCCCGCAAACCGTGTATTTTTAAGACCTGTCAGAAATGGGAATTAAATCTCAAAATATGGTGTTTTTCAAATTTTTCAATATTTGACTGTAAAAATCTCTGGGGTTTCAAACAAATTGGAAGATTATACGAGTGCCAGGATATCTATCGGTATGAGTGGCTATGCTGACACAATTGGAATTTCAAAATATGTTTTCAAACCGGAAATACACTAGCCCAAACTTCAAAAACGTTACGAGAAATTGCTCAACTTTGACTCAACTTTGACTTGCCGTAGGGAGACATCTTACGTGTTTCGTCGAAAATGTGATATAACGTTTTATTTAGTTCTCTTCCTGGCCTTTAAAAAACGTTCTTATAACTTTTTGATACACCTATTAGGGGAGGAGATATCTGCGTTTGCAGAAAGGCTGTTTTTACAAAATTATTGCCGCCGTCGTTGCTTCGGTAATTTTTTTGCGTCCGATATAAAGCTCCAAAAAATCTACAACTTTGCATAAGTTTAATGTGTATACTGACAACCTGTAAAACTTCAGATTTTTTAAAAAACATGGTGCATACTTCATTTGCTGATTTCACGTGGAATGACCCAGCTATAAAATAAACGTTGCTGGTACTAATACCGCTCCGTATTTACTGTAGATTAGGTATTTGGCAAGTGTGGACCGTTCTGTGGGCCCTCATGTTAAAAGTACTATTGCAAAATGGGATAAATAATTTTTTTAAAGACATTTCGAAGGAAGTCATAGTTCTCATTTTATTTGCAATGAATTTTAGAGGTCATTGAAGAGTGTAACTCCAAACGTAATAACATAAGTTATCCTATAGCATTACTATAATCCCAAAAGATATTGTGGTTACAGCCAGGGTTGAAATAGCCTGAATGCAATAAAAATTCTAGTATGTTCGCAATATTTTTTTACTGCGAATGGAGCTATTATTTAAGTAGATTAGAAATTTAATTACCAATTCTGGTGATAAAGGGGTAACAACAAAACACCAGTCTTTTGATTATCACGAGTTTATCGGTGCATTAATTGTCATTAATTTCAAAAGATGAGAATTGGAACGATAATGAGGTGGAAGGGAAAACGATAACGAACGCGCAAAAGTGTATAAGTTTACAACAACAATGACAACAAGAACAGTCAAGAACCACGAGCACTGCAGACCACAACTAACTAACTACTGCATAAGAAATTCAACACCTTAGAACATGGAGAAAGTTGTTCTACTCATCTTGTCACTATGTACCCTCTTTGCCATGTACGTATATTCAGGGCATAATATACAGTACATACTACAAACTTGATGAAATATTAATTTGCAACAATATTCACGCATTCCATATTTATTATGAATGTTATTTTTGATTCTGCATTTGAAAAATGTTTGTTTTCCAGTGCAAGCAGTTTAAGTTGTCCTCCAAAAGTCTGTCAGCCTCCAGGTCCATGCCCCCATGGAACCACCAGTGACATGTGTGGGCAATGCGAAAAATGTGCACATGTAAGTATATAACAAAGAAGACTGCAAGTAAAGAAAAAAATCACATTTATTGTTTCTTTAGGGCCCTGGAGAAACTTGTGGAGGAATATGGAATCATGGAGGAACATGTGGATCCAATCTACGCTGCACCAATCCTGCGCCAGTATCCTTAGCAAATCAACAGGCTGGAACATGTGTTAAAAGTTAAAAGTTTGTGTTCCAAAGCTCAAGTTCAATGAAACGCTCATGCAAACTAACAAGAAATGATGACTAAATATGAATGCAAACAAGACAAATAAATATATATGTTTGAGAAACACTCTATTTACATTACATTCAATACGGAGTTCGAGGACAACAGACATTTGCTCATCCTCTGCAAAAAAAAAACTAAAAAAAAAACTTTTGATAAATTTATGACAACAGATATTAATTTTCCCCAAAATATTTGTCAGAAATTTTGAATCAACATCTATGTCCCATCAGTGGTTTTTAATGTCGTTGTGACAAATCTAACCTCACCGGGTGGTTCAAAGCCCCCGGCGCCTTTAGTCTGCTCACAAAACTGTTGCTGCTCCTTGTAGAAATCCTCTCCGGAACGTTTTCGCGTTCCGGAATCTCGGCTCACACAAATTACAACAACTCACTGCACAAACGCTAAAAGGCTTTTATTACTTGAATAACTTTACCCTCCGGTGTCTGCTGGAATTCTGCCGATGCCCTTGACTATTGAGTTTGGTCTTCAACTCTGGTTGAGACCTATTTCGCCTTCGGGGGGGGGGG
>WWPM01022240.1:0-11132 GCA_023279145.1 Glomeris maerens
CAGTGTGAGTTGCAGGAATTGGTTTTGAAAGAAAGCCAATCATCGAAAGCCAAATCTGAAAAGGTGTTATTTTATAATGTCAATTTTAATCGTATTATTATTTTTCCTTAATTATGTTCATTATTTGAAGTCAATAAGTGATATTTGTTAGGTGAGGTCCATCGCGTATCGCGCGCTCCGCATAAGTTACGTCAAGTACATCCACATCTCCCTGAGATTAGAAACTTGCTATGACCAAATAATCCAGCCACAGAAACGACAAGTTATTAGGAAACTATTAGATGCCACTAATGGTAGAATCATTGAATTGAAACACGAACTTGTGGATTTCAATTTCTCGGAAGTCCACCCGATGGACGACATCCTCATGGACTTGAAACTAACACCTGTAAGTTCAAATCAACAAAATAGAAATATTGTCATTGATTCCAAACCCACTTTTTTGTAACATATCGATTATTTTAGGATGATATTGAGATTCCAATCCCTCGGTATTTCACGATCGATCGGCACGACGAATTGAAATCGCGACAAGAACAGATGGATGATATTATAACCAAATATAATCTCGGAGATGAAAATGCGAGTTTAAACTATACATTGTTCAACTATTTCTTTTTAATTGTAAATATTGATATTGTAATTTGGAATTGTATGCATTAGAATCTCGGGGAAATTTTGAGCGTGGACAAAGCGGTGCTCGTGATTCAGATCATGGAAAGGGCTCGGCAGGGGAGGCTAAGGGCTAAGTTTATGAAAGAAATCTACCTGAAACAACAAAGGGATAAATTGAAAAGTGGCAAAGATAATGTCATTTGTATGGAACCTCATGCAGCAGCCTTAAAAATTCAAAGGGTGAGGGAAGGTTTGCTTTAAGATCTTACGCAAATATAGGTACAAATGTTCTTTTGCGTGAAGATCTGGAGAGGTTATTCGACTTGGAAGAGGATCCAACAGGAAAAAGAGAATGAAATGATATTTTTGGGAATGGTAAATTCAATTAGTTGTAATTGTAATAGTTCAATATGTTTGTACAAATTTCCAAGGATTTTACGTGAATCTCATTATGCAGATTCCTATCCCGAAATCGAAAAATAACCCGGATCCGATTGCCTTGTTTCACGCAACGGAATCAGACAGAAAATTGAAACAATCTCAAATGGAATCTCGATATCAAACTGCTTTAATCAACATTAAGAAAGTGGTAGCCAAGAAGGAAAGTCACGATATGATGGAGACGATGAAAGCAGAAATCAGGAATTGGTTCACGACAACCAGGTTCAATTTAAGTAACTTCAGTTAACAATCTATACACTAATGCAATTTAAATACTATCATATTTTTAAAGAGAAGAAACGGGAAAATTTCCTGAGTACCCAACCGATGAAGATGGGGGATATCAAGCGATTGTCGTTAAAGCTCAGCTGGAAGCTGAAAGACTTCAAGTACCATTCATTATTATTCATGACAATAACTACAGTGACACTTATCTGATTTATATAATTATGTAGCTAGAATCTAAAAACAAGAAGAAAGCTAAACCAGGCCAAGGAGCCAAGAAGTTCAAATTTCAACAGGTAGCGATGAGGTGTTTTTCTTCAGATTCATTTTCTTGCTTATTGGTAATGATTAGGATGTTCTTAGGAAGAAGATGAAGGTTACATTCCAAAGTCTTCTGTTTTTCTATCTGAATTAGGAAGTACAATCACTGCATACAAAGGTTTAACATCATTCATATTTGTCTGTCGTTAACACTGAATTGCGCCGAAAGCTGCATATGCCAGTATTTAAGATTATTATTCTGGTAATGAAGAATTTCTGTTCGTATATTAAAACGACAGAAACTTGGGACACCGAGGAAGATTTTGATAGCAGGGATAAATACGATGAGGATCTCATAAGAGCCGAGAAGCGAAAGGATGTTGCGCAGGAGATCAGGGTTCAAGTAGACGCTTTGATGAGGGAAGAACTTGAGAGACTTAAAATTGTAAGAGCGAAATGCAAGAATTGCTAAAACATTGCCTTAGTTAGCTTTATGCGATCGTATGATACGCTTCATTGCAAGTTCCTTGAAATTCTCTGAAGAGTTCGCATTAGATTTGCAAATTTTATCGTTCAGGCTCTCATGAGAGATGAAGGTAAGAAAGGAAAACATTTGAAAAGGAAACATAAGGCTAAGCAAGCAAAGAAGAAGAAAAAGCGGCGCGAAAAGGATCTTACTTCGATGAGGTCAGAAATAAGCTTTCACGATTCGATAATAATGGCAGTTATGAATGTGATAATGATACTTCACTGAAGGAAACTGGATGAGCTGTATGATGAGCTAGTCAGGGAAGAGATTATAGTTAGATATCCTAAAGTGAGGCTGTCGCAGTTCATCGGTGGCTACTTTACCGTTGTTTGTCGAGGCGAAGCAAAACCTCCTCCGTTGCCTTCCTTGGCAGATGTCAGAAGGATGATTGCAGAATACTGCATTCTCCCATTAGGTGATTGTCTAATTGCCATTAAGGTAACCCTCAAACGACCATCATGGTACAAACAGAGGGTTAAGTCGATAATGCATTCAGAAGTGTAATCAGTATTTGGGTGACTGTTTATCAGGATCTCCGGAAGTTCATAAGAACGCTCCGTTTGTTCGCTCGCTTTTACTATGTGGGCCCGCTAAAACTGGCAAAACTATGTTGGTACATGCAATCTGTACTGAAACAGGGGCAACACTGTTCAATTTAACTGCTACCAACCTAGCAGGCAAGTATCCAGGCAGAGAAGGCTTACGGATGCTGATGCACCTGGTTAACAAGGTAAAATCTGAACTAATGATTTGGATGATTTCTAAACAATTAGAAGAGGTTGTTTAAGGTTGGGAAACATCAGGGAGAACTATTTGGCATTGGTATGAAATGAATTATGATCTTTGCAAGGTTGGAAGGCTACTTCAGCCATCCGTCATTCTGATCGACGATGCTGACAAGGTCTTTTTGAAGAAAGTGTCTAAATTAGATAAAGTAAATTGTATATCATCTCTAACAGTTAATAACATAAAGTCCTAGTTAATTTAGTGATTCATGCCGCGAATTATATAATTTAACTAAAGACTGACCCGAAAAGAATCAAGAAAGATCTGACAAAGCTGTTGAAGGGAATCTCTTCCGAAGATCGTATTCTTGTTGTTGGGACTACAAATTCTCCATTTGAGTGTGATGCCAAAGGTCTGATGACAACATTCCCAAAGATTATATTGATCCCAAGACCTGATTACAGTTCCAGATATTGTAAGAATACAATGCCTCCTTAGGGATGATGTTTCCTTAGAATCTGATCGGTAGCTATGATTTGATTTGGATCACTTTGGTTAGCTCTATGGCAGAGGTCCATTGAAAGCAAAGGAGGAATTATCAACAGGTCCTTTAACTTAAGCTCACTGGCTCATGTATCTGACGGTTACACTGCTGGGGCCATTTGCGAAGCCATATCTCATGTACGTACCATCCTCGCAGATGATCCTCCCATTACTGAATAACATTTGCCTCGCATTCCGATTGTGAATCAATGTTAATATTATATCTTTGGGTACATTTTGAAGGTTCTAACCAGGCATCGTATCGCGATACAAAAGCGGAAGGCGCTGCAGTCGTTGGAATTCATTCGACCACTCGCGATGATCGAGCCGATATACAGGGAAGAGGATGATGCCTATCTGGTAAATCATCTACATTGGCTTACTACATGATTTCTGTAAAGATTAAGTGGTATAATTTTGCGCGAAAGAACTGGTACAAAAAGACTCCGATCGAAAGGCAGCGAATAGCGTTGGCCGAAGAAAAGGGCCAGAAGAGAAAACCCGCTAAGGTCTCTGTTGATAAACAAGATTCAGCCAAGTCGAAAGCCCCTGCTGGCTCCAAAAAATAAGATGTGAACCTGATTTCTAGTAAAAGTTAGCGCTGAAAAAGAAACCGTTAACTGAAACGCGCAAACGTACTGAGCAGAACTAGATTAATTATTGAATTGGCAAATGATAAAAAGCAATACAAGTTTGATTAGCAAGTTGTTTGCATCAAATATATCTGTTTATTAGTCAAATTTCAAATAAATGGGTGGATCACATATTGTGTAAAAACACGGTCTTCCATCAATCGTGGAACCCATTTGAAAATCATAACAATTTGGACATCTTCTTACTGCACATGTCGATTGGTTTGGATCACATCTTTCTATGATGCATCTCACTAAATTTTGCAAAATTAATTCCATTTAAATTTCTAGAAATATTACACAATTAAGTTTTTTTGTTACCATTGAATGGTGCAGTTGCAAGTAGTACAAGGAGGATAATGGAAACCATTGCTTGGGTTTTCATGGTAGTACCTGTTTACAGCAGTGTGAGTTGTTACAAGTTTGCTTTTATATATAGCCATACAAAAGGGATTTTCCAATTGTGTTGAATGACTTTTTGGATTTTCCCTGCAGCTCCAACAAAATAAATAAATAAACCCACTGTTATTCATGTAGGCCTACTTGGAATCTTGCGCAACATCTCTTTGGTATCATTCATTGAACTGAATGCTTTATAATATTGATACTTATTTTATTATTTATTATTCCTTATTCCTAAATACATTGCATGAATAAATGGACAATATTGAATATCAGTTCTTTATTTCTAATGTTTGCTGATTTCTACATTATATTGTCAAATACATCTGGTGACAAAACACAGTTTTCCATTCTCAAATATCAAATAAAGGTCGAAGCAAGCGCTGCCAACTGCACAAGTTGTAGACTGAAATAACAATTACATTTATTCCACAATTTTGTAGCTATTTTTTAAACACTAAAACTCATCTGTGTATATTTCTAATTGTAATTTGAACACTTGCCGCACATGTTGCTTGTTCTTTGTCACATCTTGGGAAGTCAAACGTAGCTAATTAAAAGTTAATTTCATGTTAAATTAATATTGTACTGCGTAATTGTAATACACCATTATTTATTTGAAATATAATTAAGTTATATGCCTACGATTATGGGTTGCAAATGCAGTTACAAAAAGGGTAATGAAGACTGCAGTTTGGATGCTCATGTTGCCAGTTAGCTTTATTGTAAATGTACTAAACATTTGAATGGAATACGTTTTTATATAGTGGTATATAATGTTATTGCAATGTATTATATTTGTTGACTGTTGGTTGTTGCAATCCAAACTTTCCCACATGTTTTGAAATAGTTTATTGCTGTTCTAGTAACTGTTACACCGCCATAATATTTTCATTTTTTATATATCTTAATATATCCGCTTAAATTCTGCTCTTAATTGTACTAAATTGCAACTATTTCTTAAAAGATTTGGTTAATTAAACTTTAATAAGTGAAATGTCTTTCGTTTTAGTAAAATTAAAATATGGAGTCTAATTTACATATTTAAAGGTTCAATTTCTTTGTATTGTTTAACGTATTGTAATTACTTCAACTTTTATTGCAATGAAATAGGTGTTTGTGTTCAATAGTGCCCCATTTGTTTCTATGTACCCCACTGAGGCAATCTTCAACAACACTTTCGCTAAAAATGTTTTTTTTTCATCATCCTTCGAACTGTTCCAAAGTGAAAAGTTAAGCGATGCTGTGTATTTTGAATTGTTTTTTTTGCTACTTTACAAATTCTTTCGGTAATTATTTAGTGAAGAAAGTATTTATTTCGTTTTGGAAAGAATTGAACGAGGCGCTCCAGCTTAAAGACTGGTAAATAGAGTCGGCCATTACGATCAATTTCAACCCTTCGTTGCCACTCCCTGTCTAGGCACTAAAAAGAGTGGCTCTTGTAATTTGATTGGTGGATTTGCGAATGGGCGTGTCTGATTGTTTTTGAGCAACGAATGGGATTCATGCAAATCCATTCTACTGTTTACACACCAGAGGTCGCTGCAACGAATTAAAGGCAATGGCTGAAGCGCTGCTAGAAGGAAGCTTAACTACCAATTCACTTGCGAGTTCGGGCAATTCGGGTCAGACCGAGCTGGCTTTTCCGCCAGCCAATCAGGAATGAACGCAGGCTCGTGACGCCACAATGTATTTTGGGTCGGCGATGAAGGCAGCCCGGTGACGTCACAGGCGTGTTGGCTTGGCGGTGCTACTTTACTTACTTTATATACCTTGGGTGCTTCATATTTGACAGGGAAATCAAATTTCATGGACGCAATCGGTTTTTTTCTGGGTGAAATGAACATTTTTATACAGAAATGATGTTTTCTGTAGAAATGAATGTTCTTCTGTAGATTCTCTGTAGAAATGAATGTTTTTTTTCTGTAGATTTTCTGCAGAAATGAATGTTTTTCTGTAGATTTTTTGCAGAAATGAATGCTTTTCTGTAGATTTTCTGCAGAAATAAATGTTTTTCTGCAGACAAATATTGATTTCTGCAGATAATCTACAAAATTGTAAGGATATCAAATTACATTCAGAGCTTTTAGCCAACTGCAGAAAGGCAAATTCTGGAAAATCTCATCTTATATGTGACAAGGAGGTGTCTACAATTTGGAAAAGTATTATCGGTTCGGAAGATTGGGAAGTAAAAGTGAAATCTGAAATTTTGAAGTGGGAAGAAGTGTCGCGAAAGAAATGTGTTACACTTGACAAATTCTGGAAGGTGAAATTTCTATATTCAGTGAATCGGTCGATTTTATTATTACTTGAAAATTATGCTGCAAGTATATTGTCACTGAATTTCTCATTTTTGCCAATTTCTACATTATATTGTCAAATACAACGGGTGATAAAACACAGTATTCCATTCGCAATTGCCAATTCACGGTCGGTGCAGGTGCTGCCAACTGAACAATTTGTAAACTGAAATAACAATTACATCTATTTCACAATTTTTTAAATATTTTTCCTTTCACTAAAACTCATCCATGTATATTTTTATATTTTTAATTGGAATTTGAATACTTGCCGCACACGTTGTTTGGTTTATATCACATCTTGGGAACTCAAACGTAGCTAATTAAAAGTTAATTTCATGTTAAATTAATATTGCACTGAATAATTATAATACAACATTATTTATTTGAAATTTATAATTACGATTGTTAATTGCAAATGCAGTCGCAAAAAGGGTAATGAAGACTGCAGTTTGGATGTTCATGTTGCCAGTTAGCTGTATTGCATATGCACTGAATATTTGAATGAAATTGGTTTTTATTTTGTGGTAATGTTATTGTTGATAATGTAAAATAACATTTTGTAAAATATGACCTTGAATTGCAATGAATTAAATTTGTTGACTGTTGGTTGTTGCAATCCAAACTTTCCCATATGTTTTGAAATATTTTATTGCTGTCTAGTAATTGTTTCATTTTTGTTATATATATCTTTATCCACTTAAATTCTGTTGTTTTTTTTTAATTGCACTTTTTTTATAAGATTTGGTTAATTAAACTTTAATAAGTGAAATGTCTTTCATTTTAGTAACTTTCATTCAAGTTAAAATATTGAGTTTAATTTAATTGCATGTATTTTAAGGTTCAATTTTTTTGCATTGTTTGATGTTTTGTGATTTCTTCAACTTTCATTGTAATACTAGCGGCCCACGTCCGTACCGGTTTAGATACCTGTCGGTACCGGCTTCGATACCCGTCGATACCGGCTTCGATACACGTCGGTACCGGCTTCGATGCCCATCGGTACCGGCTTCGATACACGTCGGTACCGGCTTCGATACACGTCGGTACCTGGCTTCGATGCACGCCGGTACTGGCTTCGATACACGTCGGTACCGGCTTCGATACACGTCGGTACCCGGCTTCGATACACGTCGGTACCGGCTTCGATACCCGTCGGTACCGGCTTCGATACACGTCGGTACTGGCTTCGATACACGTCGGTACCGGCTTCGATACACGTCGGTACCCGGCTTCGATACACGTCGGTACCGGCTTCGGTACACATCGGTATCGGTTTCGATACATGTAGGTACCGGCTTCGATACACGTCGGTATCGGTTTCGATACATGTAGGTACCGGCTTCGATACTCGTCCGTACAAAAAGGAACAACCTCTCCAATTTTCGGTCTACAGGTATTGTGGTTGAAAACGTCACTGTTGCCCGTCCAATAGGAGACAAGTCCCCTGAAGGAGGAGGGCCTACTCATGACGTCACAAAGCAAGGTGGGTATGGTAGGGTATGGGAGCGTTCAACAATGACGTCACCGAAGTAGGTTGGTCGGTCGGTCGGTCGGTTGGAAACAGGACAATCCCAATCCGTGCAGAAAGGTGCGGAATGTCGCGGAAAGGCGCGGAAAGGCGTGCCTGATTGTTTTTGAACAACGAATGAGATTCATTCGAGGCCATTTCCCCGTTTATACACCAGAGGTCGCTGCTACGAATACAGGCAATGTCTGAAGCGCTATGCCAATGGAACCAGCTTTTCCGCCAGCCAATCAGGAATGAACGCAGGCTCATTACGCCACAATGTATTTTGGGTCGGTGATGACGGCAGCCCGGTGACGTCACAGGCGTGTTGGCTTGGCGGTGCTTCCTTACTTATTTTATATAGCGTGGGTGCATGCTTCGCGCTTCCCAGCGACGACTGGAGTCGGTAAACGTCAAATTGAATATTTTTGACAGTTATTTAATCGGTTTCGAAGATGGCTGAGGCATCTTTGGAGATGGATGTCGATGCGAACGTGGACAACGACAATTCTTCGCCTCAAACCGGTCATTTAAAATGCATCGAAATGGACAATTTCAAGTCTTACAAAGGCCAGATTTCCATCGGTCCTCTCAAACATTTCACCGCAATTATTGGCCCAAACGGTTCAGGTAATATTTGTAAACGTTTCCTGAGACTATTACTATATACTGTCATATTTTTGTGCTTCATTTTTGACAGGCAAATCAAATTTCATGGACGCAATCAGTTTTGTTCTGGGTGAAAAAACATCCAGTCTTCGTGTGAAAAAACTCAGTGTAAGTCTGGTTTGTAATTAAACAAGAAAAGACATTCTGATATGGAAGGATCGAAACAAAATTTACGACTGCGATTACAAAAGAATCAATTGGAGAAACTGAATAAAGAGTTTAAAAGTGCAATTAAATTTACAACGCAGAAATGAATGTTATTCTCCAGACAAAAATTGATTTCTGCAGAAAATGTGCAAAATTATAAGAAAATCTTTTGGTTTTCTGCAGAAATGAATGTTTTTCTGTAGAAAATCTGGTGTATTGTTACAAAACAAGTAAATTTATTCTTGATTTGTACTGTTTGTGCTTGTTTTTTACCTTCAACCTTCAATACAAATGTGTAACATACATGTGTACAATAAAACGTAGTTTCTGCTGTTAAAATTCATCATTATTAGTTAATTTCTCGTAATCCGGCGGTGCTCTGGTCCCATATCTGCGCAATAACCGAGGGAGGGCTGTATTTCGGAAAATCTGCAAGTTATTTGTCTTGGAATGGCAGGAACTGATTCACGGCGCTCCCATCAACCGTCCGGTCGCTTCCCGCGCCTCGGTCACCGCCGTCTACTGCAACCCGAACAACGTGGAGATCCGGTTCACGCGCGTCGTCACCGGCTCGTCTTCTGAGTACCGCATCAACGACCGCGTGGTCAACCAGCAGAGTTACGCCGAGGAACTCGAGAGGCTCGGCATCAACGTGAAAGCCAAGAATTTCCTCGTCTTCCAAGGCGCCGTCGAGTCGATCGCCATGAAGAACCCGAAGGAAAGGACCGCGTTGTTCGAAGAGATCAGCCGGTTGAAATCTCTCAATTTGCCAATCCGTCACCCGATAACCTGTTAAGTAAAATTTGAGGGGAATTAAAACAATTTCAGATCGGGGGAACTGAAAGAGGAATACGACCGGCTTCGGACCGAAATGATCCGTGCCGAGGAAGACACGCAGTTCAGTTACCAGAAGAAGCGAGGGATCGCGGCCGAAAGGAAAGAAGCGAAGATGGAGAAGGAAGAAGCGGACCGGTACCAGAAACTGAAAGAAGAAGTGGTTGGTTTTTGCCGCGGAATAATTGGCAATTACTAATATCGTAATTTCTAAAAAAAACATTTGGAATAGGCCGCGAAGCAAGTTCAATGTTACCTTTTCAAAATATACCACTGCGAAGGGGACATCACGCGGCTCAACGAGGACCTGAACCGCAAGAAGTCGGACGTGGCGAAAGCGCATCAGAAGCGAGACAAAGTCGAGGAGGAACTGAAAGAGCGCAAGAAGGAACTGGGACAGTTTCAGCGCGATCTTGCCAGGAGCGAACAGGAAATCCGAGAAGCCGTAATTCTTCCTCGGTCATTTGACATATATTTTTCCCGAAATAATAATTTGCGATGTCTTGTCAAGGAATCGGAGATCAACAAGAAGAGACCGCAGTACATCAAGTCGAAAGAACGCACGGCTCACGTCCAGAAAAGATTGGAGACGGCCAAGTATGTTAGATTTCTTAGAAACCCTTCTATTCGGTTTTAGCTAACAGGGTCTCGGCCTAAAGGAAGTCGGAGAAAGCGGCGAAGAAAGCGAACGCGACTCACGAGGAGGAGATCCAGCAGTTGGAGATGGAGCTGCGGCAAGTGAAAGCGGCCAAGCAGGCGTACGAGGAATCTCAGAAGGAAGCCCTGCAATCTCGAGGAAGAAATCTGAATCTCGAAGATTCCCAAGTCAATAACGAGTTTCGATTCGTTTCTCTTTTGAGGTTTATCGAAGCTGAACGCGTAATCGTGGCGCGTTTGTAATCGTAGGTTACCGTTTACAACCGGCTGAAAGAGGAAGCGAGCATGACTTCGTCGCGGTTCCTTGCCGAGTTGGAGTCGGTGAAGAGAAGACACAAGTCGTTCCAGGACCGGCACGAAGCCGAGCTGCACAAGAAACACGCGAAGGAGAGCCGCTTGAAGCAGAAGGAGCAGGAGCTGCAGGAGGCCGACAAGCGGCAGGAAAGAGTCTGCGAACATATTAAGTACGAAGCGGAACAGATATTCATATAATTTTGTAGATTATCTGCAGAAATCAATATTTGTCTGCAGAAAAACATTCATTTCTGCAGAAACTACATAAACTCCTATAATTTTGTAGATAATCTCCAGAACTCAATATTTGTCTGCAGAAAAACATTCATTTCTGCAGAAACTCTACA
>WWPM01022244.1:0-19337 GCA_023279145.1 Glomeris maerens
AATGGACTTGGGCGATTAAACTCGCAATAGCTTTTTAAGCCATTGTTGTAAACGGGCCCGGGTTTAATAATATATCACATTGAGTTGAAGGAATGTGTTACTTATTATATATCTCCTTCAAAATAATGCGAAATGTAGAATGCCAAATACTCAAGTTTTACTCAAAATGATTGTGTGACTAAAACCAAAACTTATTCTGCATATGAGTTAAATTCGATGCAAGCAAACGACCTGTCTTTCGCCAAACTAAACTCTGATCGACATTTCGAGTCGGTTATTTGCATTTGTACGAAGTGCAGAAACGTGTTTTTATATGATAAAAACGAACACACATTTTATATTATTCTGTATAAGTGTAATTATGATTGTTCTATTTTCGTTGGTGGAAATGTTTTCTAATAATGGCCCACATGATGCGTGTTTTAAAATATCTCCATTACAAACCGCTATTTAATAATTTTGTAATGATTTCTAGTGAATCCTAATGGATATTCCCAATAGGGCTGAGAGGTGGAAGGTCATAGGTTATCGATTGCAAACAATTAACTGTTTATTGAAAAAAATTCTATAACTGTGAGTTATATAAAAGCTTGTGTATCATTTTTTGTTTGATGTATTACTAAATTATAATTACGAAACCCAGATAGTTATTGTAACTAATTTGTCAATGTAAAAGTTAAATAACCTTGTTGTTTTTATATGTTATCCACCAATTGGGAATTAACATTGTATGTATTTTCCCATGCAGCAAAAATAGCTAAATGTGCACAAATCATTGATAAAATGACCATGACGGCATAACAATTAGGAGCCCATTTATTATTATAGACGAAAGTCACAAATGTAAATTATTCAGTCGGACCAAGGAAACTGCAATTATGTAAATTAATTGGTGCGCTTTTAATAATGTATAATTTTAAACTGTACATTGAATCGAAACAAAAGACCGATATTTTATGCTGTAGTTTGTACTGGAAAACGAAATGTTCAGTAAAATTGAGTTCATACATGTTTATTTATTTCAGGTTTCTTATATACGTGTCGATTTGTGTGTAGGATATATTTCAGCGAAAAACTTGTTCATATAAACAAAGAAATGAAAATCTGCGATTTGAAAGAGGAGTTGTCACGGAGGTGAGTTGACCCGAAGGTCATTTGTAGGCATTGGCCAATCGCTTACTCAATTTCAAGTCGGTTTCACTATACTTCAGGAGGCGATCGATCTACACCATTGGCTACACCTTTATCTACTCTTGACTACGCTGAATTTTCAACTGCAGTTCAGGTTAGAACATTTTTACATATTCTTAGAATTTTGTTGGCAAAAGTTTTGTGTGAAAGCTTCCTGGACTCAATCCCTATTGGAAATATTAATTACTTAGAACCATTAAACAAAACTTGTAGTGGTTTATAGGTAATGTTTTCTAATAGATATTGAAATATTCATGTTCATCTTATTTCATATGTAAGCTGCTATATTATGCGAAATATAATAATGCTTCCAATGGGCATCATGCATGTTTTAACTTATGCACAAAGACAAGTTGATGGGCGTTATGAAGAATAGATAATTTTGTGCATTCAACTCGAAAATATACACATTTATTAAACTTTCTGCAAAATAAAACGTCAATTGGGCCGAAACACTCGTACATGTTTTATAGGCATTTTTGCCACGTGGTGAAAATGGCGACTGTCGCTATAATTCAGTCGACCTTTGCACTTGTGTGCAACTCAGGTGGACCTTTGATAGTAATAACCTGTGACGTCACACAGTGCACAAAGTTCAAGAGCACTGCCACAGGTGAAGGAAGTTAATGTAGCAATATATCAGCTCGAAGATTTGGTTTAGTTGGATCGATCCAAACTTTGTTTCACTTCTTTTCGGCATCTCATTGATGATTGGGACCATGAAAATAACGTAAATATGTGCATGTTTTATTGGTCTATACGCCTTTTGTGTAGCTGGAGCAACTTGTGCAATCTCCTGTCTAATTATAGACGTTTTAGTGTCATGTCCCTAGCCTGAGTTTGCTGATATTTTAGGAGGAAATTGGCAGTTAAAGTAAATCTCAAACATTAATTTTTTGAAGTTAGTCCCCGTTTTCGATCATATTAAATTTATTAAATACGTTTGGCGAAATGAAATTAATTCAGCAGTTTAATGCACATTATACATACTTTTCATTTATTTCACATTTACGCAGGAGATGGTTGTTTAGTTATTCATACACTCCAAATATACATAAACATTCTGTTAAATAAAGCGTCATTTGTAACAAAAAATACATAATCTGTAAAATACTTTTCGCAGGATTAGCTGAAATTGTTCTGGTCGAAGTTAGGATTGAAGAGTGGATTCTGTTGCTGTGGTGGGAAAGCAAATGGTTGTTGTTGGGGTCCAAACTGCTCTATCAAATCGTTATTAGTCTGTTGCTGTTGAAAGTCTTCTCCGTCTTCATCTTCGTCGCAAAATGGCATTTGACTGATGATTGGGATATTGCACATCCATTCAAGCTGTCTTTTCTCTCGAATAAGCCCTTCAATTTTCCCACCAAGGCTTGCTGCTTCAGTGTGCCAAAGGGTTAGGACCACCAAAATGGCCGCCAATGTTAATTGTTGGTTCATCCCTGATTATAATTTGAAATCGGGCAATTAAATCTACTATAACTTAGTTAGGTTATTACGGGTGAATTGAAATTGTTACTTACCTGAGTTTGCTGATATATTTGAAGTAAGACCTTTGCAGGATTTGGTTTTACTATTGAATGAGCTTCTTGAATTTTTCCACGGCCTTTTGGCCCTTTTATACAAAAGGTCTAAACAATTTTTCTGATCTAGTAACCTAGATTTGCACTAATTTGGATATGTGTCTGGTTCAATGCTCTTTCTAATGTCATAGGACCATGATATTTTTAACACGGAATTGCCTCAATTGGGCCTGTCTTAAATTAAATTGACTGACATACAAAAACACTATATACAAATTTTATTATTGAAATAGTTGATTTTTTGGGTTACTTATACAACAATAATAATAACAGGAACGCATTTCAAACAATTGCATTTTTGCTCGCAAAAAAGGCGTATTTTGTGTAATTTTTAGTCGAGTTCGTCGAAAATATCGTCGAAAAAATCGCACAAAGCATCTGGTAAGAAAATATCGCACACGATAGCAAAAAATAAGCCAATTATTCTTTTTGGGCGAACTTCTCTTAATTCTCCGTGACTGTTGTGTGATTGTTGCTCACTTATTGCCCACACAGCTGATACTGTAAGTAATAAAATTATGAGCCAGCTAAACGTTGTGCAGTTGGCCATTTCGGAAAAACCTATACTGAAAATTTATAAAATGCGTAATTTATCATACTGTACACCCCAAAAAAGTGCTACTCACGTGAAGATAACTTGATTTAAGTTTGGTTTAGCTGCTGCCAAAAAGTAACTGGCGATATTTAATGTTTTCAATTTATATAAACTGTCTTCATTTAGCACTAGCGCACGGTGACGTATATAATTTGCTGTTTTGTTTTCAAAAATTTATTCAATAACAACACATAAACACCACCTGTTTTACGACGAAAATGCGAGTTTGGAGATGATGGCCTAGATTATTTTAAAACTAAAACTTCACGTGTATTTAAAATGAAGGTAAATTGTTTTATCATTGTATATTTTAAATTACGTACAACATATTCGAGGTTTCTTAATGCGAATGTTTTCTGAACTTGTTATAGATTTCAGAATGGAAATTTAAAACCACACTTAATTGTAGTGCAAAAAGTGAAATTTATGTTCTAGTATATCTACGAGGTCCAACTATGATAGTAATCCACTAACCTAAATGCAATAACCCAGATCTATACATGCAAATAAACACACTTTAGCTGAAAGGATCCTTTAATGAAAATACTTGGCGTGCAAATTTATTGAATGCAACATTTGCGCATTTATCAATTAACAATCTCATTGTATCAACGCCGATTATGTACAATAATTTCGGGGCCATGTTTACATAATCGTTAACTTTGCCTGCAATGTAACAAATTGATTTTGGAAGACAGATATTGCACACTATTGCTACAGACAAGTAGAAGTCGAGTATTACTTCAATTTCAGAAGCTTGTAAACTATTCGTTTCATTTCGATAGCTAATAGAGGGCAGAGTAAATATTATCGTGAAAAATAACATGAAATTTTTCATGTTTCCATTTGATAGACTGGTTCTCCTATGAAAATAATAATGCATGGAACGGTTTAGACAAAATAACCTGTATAGTTTTGCGAATTTACAAACCTGAGTGGATAATATTCTGTTGCCGAAGTGGCCATGTGCTTATTTTACTTCGGCAACAACAGTCTGCTCGTTATTGACTTAATATTTGGTTTTTGATACGATGACGTGGTATATTTGGCTGCACTCGTTTATGACATCTGTAATATTCATTCATTTTATATTTCAGTTGTAATTCTTTTTTGGGGAAACAATCGGGTTTTTCCCCACACGAATACAGCTTATGATAGAAGTTTTCTGCTTTCAAGTCTGATATTAAATTTATATAAATAATGTCCATATCTGATCGGCTGATTGATTCAGGGGATTGTGCATTAAAACATAGGCTATATCAATAGTTGTTTAATAAAAATTAAATTATATGTATTCTACAATTATTAAAAACTCATATTTAAAACTGTTTTCCTCAGAAAACGGTGTTAAAATCTATAATTTAAGTTAGGATCACAAGGCTATAATAAAAGCTAACTATTTTTGTGTTTACTAAATAGCCTTTTGCCGTCATACATTTTTAGTTATGTACGTAGTATATTAATCAATGAATTAGAAATATTGTTGCAATTTTTGTTTAAACCGATAGCATTATGAATTGCGTAATTAAATGCAATTTGGTGTCACATTTTTTGACAAAGTCAGACCTAGATTTTATTGATATAGTTAATTCACATATTTCATGGCATGCATACATGGTAAATATACATATACATATAATTTGAAATATATATATTTGGTAAATTTATGTTAGTCTTTTATGGTTTTTCGGCGCAGCCTGCTGGGAACACGAGTCTTAGAAATGGTATTAGACAAATGAGTCTAACAATAAATTCCCCAGTCGCTGCCAGATCATTTCTCGTTTGTAAAGCTCGACTTATTTCTTCATCAGCCAAAGTCACTTGCAATCCAATACAGAACAGCATCAACATGAATTGCATTGAACTATCGAAACGAGCCATTTCAACTCTTCGCTTGCTCTCCGTAACTGAAAATTTTTGTAAGAGAAGCATTATTTCGATATTAGGGAAATTGTATATTGCGCTTGAACTTACCGAAATGCGAGTTGATGCGAGAGTGACAAGTCCTGTCCAAAATGATTTGATTAGTCTGCTAATTGAGGGCTTTTTATAATGCGCACATTGCCAAAATATCGTCATCAAAACCGCCCCATTTTGTAAACAGATAAAATGCCACATCCCAAGGTTTGAAATATGGTTGTAGTATATCGTTAAACGAGTCATTTACATAATTTTTTAAATGGTTTTCATTCTCCACTTCAATATGAGCCGCCTTGTTGACACCAAACAACGATTGTGAAACGTTGACATAGCCTCGTTATTAAACTAGTGGTTTTTGTAAAATTTCATCGTTCAATTCAGCAAACAACTCATGATTATACGTGCATATATACTGTATGTGTAGAGCAGAAATAATTTAGTGAGACTATAAAAGTACACCAAAGCAGGAAACATCCAGAACAGTTTGTATATTAATAAGAAACTTCAAATGATATAAAAACATTAATACATTTTAAATAATGTATAGCCTACATGTGCTTAAGAAACATTGTTCATGTGAACTTAAGATTGTAAATTGCTAATGACTATAGTTAAATGTTGCCGTCTCCGTTTATTACAAATAGGTATTTATTCACCAGCAGACAATGTTATTCTGATATTTTTCCGAGTCATTCAATTGATAATTGACGATTACACAATAATAGCCACAAATATTATCTCTTTTATTCCGTACTAGCTATTTCCAGTTTTACATTTCAGACAAACACATTTGCAATAATTGTTACATGGAATTAACGAAGTACAATTTGTTGTTGGCAAATTCTCAGCAGAAATATATTTTCGCTTGTTACGAGTTCGCTTTTCATGGCTTTTCTGCACAACCTGGTACGAAAATAAGTCCAATAAAAGGAATCAAGCAAATAAATTTCACAATGAAATCGCCAATTGAAGCTAGATCAAGTCTGGCTTGAAGGGCGTGATTTCCCCCACTTTCTTGATCAGCCATAATCACTTGCAATCCAATACAAACGACTAGCAAGGCCAGTATAATTGAGCAACTTCGGTGAGCCATTATTCTGCCTATAAGGAAAATTCAATTTGAAATATTCATTTCGATAATATATTGAAATTTTTCAGACTAACTCGCTTACCTGTTTAAAGTGAGCGTGGCAAAGGTCTAAGTGTGATCTGAATGATAGTGGTTACAGTCGTAGGGTTTTTATGACGTTCACAAACATGAAAAGTGCGTCATTTTCAATGAAGTTTGTGATCGAGCTTTGTTTGATCGATGAAAATTTCACATTGGGCGTGACTACATTGCGCCATATATTTTACGCTTAGGGAACTTTGTTGACATTTTAGTTTGACATCTGGGATATGGGTGCTCAGCATGTGCCAATGCCGTACTGTGTCATGTACAATATACACTAATACAAACAGACGTCATTAGCATTGAAACGCAGTTTGTGGAACTTGTAATTCAAAGACGGGCTAAATATCACTTTCAATTTTGGATTTTACGATAACTGTGCATGGCATTCCAACACTTAATTTTTCACATATATTCTAAAAATATATACACGTCTTAAAAGTTCTAAACAGTTTAATGGGTACAAAAATTGAAAAAATCCTGCCAAGTGTTACGCAGTTTCTGGATTAACAAATTTTAATTCATTGTGAATTTAATGAATATATGGAAAGCAATATGTGCCTAATTATAATTACATATATGTTTGATGCATACGTAAATTTTCATGAAATTGTCGTGGAAATGTTAATGATATTATATTTCGGAGTGGAATTTTAAGCGAAATGTTAGAAATTTGCTAAATAAAAACAATGAGGGCTCAATTTATATATTTTATTAGGTAAAATAAATATTTTTTCTCCCCCAAATGTTGAAGAGATTAAATTAAATCAGGCCAACTTCCATTCCAGACTATGTTGAATTCGTCTAACTACACTGTTTAATTGTTTTCATATAGTTTATTGCCCAACAAATCGTAAAATGAAATGTATGCAATCCAATAAGTTTTAAGAAGAAAATAACAGATTAAATTTCGTTTTGTTCACACATTTCTCTTCTGACCGTTTCATAAACCAATAAGTGAACATGTTTGACTTGTACTATTTAACTTTGTTCCTATTATAATAAGATGTTATTTTAATTTGGGTGGATATACTGTATATATATCATGTTCATTGAAATAAATCGGTCAGTTCAATGTGAAACTTGTGAATGGAAAACATATTACTGTAATGGATTGTATAGCCTATATTGTTAACAGTTTATAGGTTGCATATCCTTGGTAAAGCATATTTATTTCATGCCACAAATTGTAACAATATATATATATTGATACCCAGCAATGCTGAGCAAAACAAACTTGGATTTGTAGGTGTGAATACAATTAAAACATTAGTTTCGTTGCTTTATCGAGTTCAAAATTATTGTGGGAAAGTTAAAACTTCTAATATTTGGCCATTTCAGTGTTGCACGCAGATTGTCTAATTTGATAATGAAGTGAGGTCGAAATTGATTTGTACACTTTTCCGATATAGGCCTATGCTGAAATATAAACGAGAAACACGTAATTAAATTCCGTAAGATACAAAATGAAATTGGCTATGATTAAATTCAATGATATGGAGAAAAGTTTAATAACTATTATTTAATGCAGCTAGTCGAAGCCGTTTAACGTGGCCGCCGGCTAAGGTGGCCAGAATGACCTAGAACCGACCAAACGCAGTGTTTCGCATGTTGGAAGCTCCGCTTAGCGTGGCAGAAAGTCGGTTAGCGTGGCCACAAAACCCCATTATGCTATGTAAATCGATGTTAGTGATTTTTTAATAACAAAATTTCACTTCGCTTAACCTGACCAGCCGGGTTACGTGGCCAAATCAGGTAGGACGGATGTGGCCACTTTAACCGGCTTTGACTATAATTATAATTAAGGCCAGGCAATATTAAATGGTCTGAAAAACTTTAATTAAACAATCTCGACATATGTAGTAGGATTTCCGCCTTTTCGAAATATAGACGTCCGAAAATAATGGAAAATATCGCCCAATCAAGATCTATAATGTTACACATTCCATTATGTTTTCTTTGGCTTAATTGTACAACTGGAATGAGCAATACATCGATACATGACCGTCATTTGTTTACATCTTAATTGCAACTGTATAGTTCTAGTATATATTGACATCGTATCAATCATGAAAATTACAATCGGACTTATTAAAACAATGAATTCTTGAATTTTTCATTAAAATTGGCGTAAATTTATACAGCCTACTATACGATACTTAACTTGCATATAACAGTAATATTGTTCGCATACTCTGTTACAAACATGATTTGTATTTATTATATACCCTGTTATTATTTCAATTAGATTTCAGAAATATTTCCACTTCAAAAATTGCTGCGCAGCTGCATAAACTCAACACAAAATAAATTGCACGAGGATTCTGCTTAATCATTACAGCTACAATATAGAAGTGGAAGTATAGTACAATATTAATTGAATATCTTGGTCGAACTGAACATGATTAAAATATGATTGAGATCACAAGTAAGGCTTAACTTCGAGTTATCTATTTCAGACACATTGCCGATCATGTTTCGTATTTTCTAAGTTTTGACATCAAAACTTCGTTGTCTCGACGAACACTTTCTAGTTCTATCCTCAAAGAGTTGTTTTCTTTCTCGAGGAATGAAGCCCTAAGTGCTATTTGGTTCTCTTTGATTCTCCTGGCATCCCTTGAACGTTTGGCAGCCATGTTGTTCTTTGTCCTTCTTGCCCAATATTTGTCATCTTTCATTTGATCTGGTACAAACTAATGACAACAAAAATAATAATGAATGTTTATATACTAGTATACTCGGACCAACATAGCTTGGACGTCCCGCCCACTATTCCTATTGGTTGCGCTTATCGCTTAGTTACTCCTGTCTAAAACTCTGAAATACCCACCACGACAAAAATGGCGAGCGAACAAAGAGGAGCGAGAAATGGAGAGACTAATGCATCAGCAATAGGCTCCGCCTCGTGTCCAAGCTATGTTGGTCCGATTATAGCATAGTTTCTGCATTGCATTTTCCGATATACTCACAACTGAAATCATATCTTGAAACCAATAGTTACGTTTATAATGATTTCGTCACGAGATGTTCTGATCAAATCCATCAATAATGCAAATATTGGCGATGTGTATAATGTTTTCATGTATTTTTATTTTGTAAATGTAATAGGAGAATTAAATCAACTTTCAAAGGAAAAGTATATATGAGTATTCTATGCTTGCTGTTTTGGATGAAGGTTGCCAAGTATTTAGTTATAAGTACCTGTTTTCTGGATTTTTTGGTCATGGGCTGTGGTTTGAGTTCCTCCTCGGAGAAAGCTCGTCGTTTCGGGTCAAATCCTCTCTGACCCGGTACAGAAGCAAGTGCTATATCAGCGGGAGAGAAGCTCACATCAAAGTCATTTCTTACTTTATTTCTATTGTCATCCGCTACACTGAAGGCAAAGTCAGACCTTCCTGCAAGTACGAGTACAGAAACTTGGACTCGGTCCCCATACGTGCCCATCACGATAATGTATATTATACTGACCGGAATCATCAAGTGCTATATACATACACCCTTACCGTCATCTAGTGAGTGGGTGTCTGTTGATGAAGACGTTTCATCACTTTCGTATTGCCTTTGGACGTAAGATGCACAGGGAGATTGTTCTTGTTCAGTTTTCGGTGCGTTTCTTGGCGCGGCTACTTTTACGCGAGGAGGTTCCTTTGCGCCAGGGCTGTTGTTGTTGTTGACGTTGTTGTGGTTGCTGAATCCGTTCATGGAACATTTGTTGTTGGCATTGTTCGATGAGGATGATATGTTGGCAATGTCAAGTTCAGTTTCCGATAGAAATTCGTACAGATCCACGCCGGGTGGGATTTTCAACTCGCCGCCATCAAACGGCAAGGTCTTGTTCCACAGGGTTGGTCCTAAGAAAGCAGCAGTGACATCAAGATGTTCTTGCCACTCTGCCTCTTTCTTTTCAACCTCTTGTATAGGCACTGCTGAGTATATAGTAAGATCACGTATCAGTGAACGCAAACTTATCTTTTGATAATTTTTTAAATAAAATTTTCACTCCTTATTTTGGCTAAAGTAATATTTGGAAAACTGCCATCTTGTATTTCGCTCTTTTGGACTGAGGAAATGAATAGACGTACTGCATTTTGGAAGAAATATGCCTCTCATGTTTCACGTACGTGAGATCGATTATATCCTTAATTGCCAAAGAAACAAGGATAACAACTAAAATTGAAACTTCTTAACATGTTTTTCGCAGCTAGAGTTGCATGATGTGGTTTTCAGTTTTCGTTTTCGTTTTCGTTTCGGGCGCCATGTTTGTTTCATGACAATGGCGACGCTTTAAAAATCTGTTATACTTATAATGTTGGACAGAATGAAAGAGATTCAATGACACTATTATTATTTCATTTTTGGCTTCGTTTGAAGTGTCATTCCTAGTATAGACGAGTCTTGATTGCATGCATGTAAGCGAGAAATCAAGTTGCTGATCTTTGTATTTGCACGCAATATTTCCTATATGATACCATGTTGAATGTTGCTCTAGCAATAAGTAATTTCACCCACGAACAACTGCGTATGCATGAATGATAATTACAACAAATGATATGTATTAATATATGCATTATTGTGTCATGGCTATTTCACTATAATTCCGCTTAACTATAGGAAGGACTATCCACAAATCCCCATAACTATATAAATAACACTTTTTGTTTTGCTCCTGTTCCTCATGTTAAATTCTCAATAATATACCTGCCACATTACAATAAATTGTGAATTGTTCCCAATAAAAATGATTCTCTTGTACGTATTTATCGTGATTTATTTATGACCCCTATTAAAATGCAGTCATGAAATCATAATTGTTACAGTTGATGACAATTAATCATCTGTTCTATGTGAAAATGCAGGAAATTTCATGCAGTCGACTATTGGTTTCAGTCTTTTAAATTTGGCACATTCATACCTATTTTTTAAACGATGATTGTTAAACATTTTCTGCTTTAGTATTGGTCTTTATTGCATTACCTCCACTTTGTTTATGGTATTTACTCAAAGTTAATACTAATCTTCGACTAGGTTTAAAGGTAGTAGGTCATCCTGATTTCGGAGATATGAATAATCTGATTTTGATAATGTGAGTTGTTATTCTTGCATAAATTCTCGATATATTTATTATATTAAATGTGAAATGACTGGTACTGTACTAGCAGAGATGTTTACTTTTGTTAGTAGTTGACGGAATTATTGAATTTGCGACATGTACGAATCGATTTCAGCGAGAACAGGAAGAGCAGAAAGTAATTTTGAAGTAGTGCCAAGTCATATAGCAAACAAGTACAAATATTCGCCATTAATAGGACTGTTTGCAGAGTTGCAGCATGTAGAAAGCTCGTTGCTAGGCTCCTTTATCTCGATAATCACATACCATTGTTAGATATTGATTTTCTACCATGCCAGTTCCTGTCCTTGAAAAGTACAAGCGTTGCATAGTAATTCTTAAAGATTTCCGTATTTTAAGAGACCCCTTTAAATGCAATATTGCAAATTCTGTATTCTCATTTACTGTTTTCAAGCAAACCCCTGTCTATATTGATTCAAAATGTGCTCTTAGTCAGTGGTTTTAACTGCCAAATCGTGACAAAACAATCGCAATTTATACAATATGTTGATATTTCTAATAACTATATAACAATAACAATGTAATTTAATTAATGGTTATGACAATAACATTACAAAAGTTATTTAGTCTTCCAATAAGTGAATGATGTTTTTCTGTGCAAATTCACAAATGTGTTATTAAATGGATAACAACGATCCAGGAAATCAATATAGCATGTGCGTTTGGAGGTCACAGGTGTAAGCAGTTTCTGTTTCCAATGAAAATTACAAATGATTTAAACTATATAAATGGTTGACTTACGAGGCATTGTGAGAAGATCTGTACGTGACAGTAATGATCTCAGCGTCATAACTATAGGAAATTGTCAAATGATTTTTGCTCAATCTGAGCTGCTGTTCATGAATATTGGATGGCAACTGCACCCACCACTGGCACTATACCAGCTAACCTTGATACATCAGCTCTGAAAGCCGTGCATGTTGTGGCTCACCGACAACTCTCATTGGTTGCTCTTGTCACTGGCCTTGGCAGTCATTGGTATCCTTGATGTTGGATGATAAAGCACAAAAAAAACCACAGTGCAAACATTCTTGCCCATCTTCAAAAACTTAATCTGCGTGTACAGTGATTGCTCAATAAGCCCACAATGTATACTACACACCTACTATTGAATTTATTACATATCCTACTACAATACAGTACGTTGCAAGTTGAAAACAAGATCATATTCATTCAGATACTATACATGAAATATAAGAAAGTATGATGGCAAGATTTGCAGAATAACGCATCTAAAGTGATTTTACTAATCAAATAAGGTTTTATGACTAATACCATAAAATATGGGAGGATGTTCATGGGGAATAACTGATAGTTCCACTTCCAAGACCAAACAACATCACACTTTAGGACCTATTGGGACTAAAAAGACTCACTTCAGATGTTCCCAATTTAATGCACACTATATTAAAAAAAAAATCCGGCTTCAAAGTGTTAAGGAAGTGGTTTCTAAAACAAGTTCTATATATTTTTTAGTTTCATTGAAGATGGCCTTAAATAACAGTGTAAATATGCGTAATTAATTCGGTGGATTCGCAAATTTTTCAAGTGTTTTACATCGCACAAGATAGAAGAGCGTACTGATTAGTGTTTTCAAGTTATAAGATTGCCAATCCCTTTTTTTGCGCACAGATTATCATGCCCATTTATATTTGAACAAAATTTCTGCTATCTAGTCAGGTGATTGCCTAATGTTAACTGTACACTGCGTTCAATTGTTGTCAGCGTGAAATCGAGAGGAAATGTGTACGTGACAATATTTAAAGCGCGTATCTTTTAACTGACTGAAGATTGTTATTAGGAATTGGTGTGTCCAGGAAAAAATCTTAAAAAAAGTCAATCTCCACTGTTTATATTTCAAATATGAATTTATATACGTGCAATTTGCAATTAATATCACCGTTTTAATACCGGAAAGGCTCATAACCATTCAACATATTGTCTCAAGTTATATTGATAAATCAAACTGAATTGTGTACAATAAAGAGAAGTCTTTTTTATAACATCGGGTTAAATTGCAAAAGTTTATTCATTATTTCAAAATATTTTCATCACAAAAATCTGCACTTGCAGTACAGGGTGACCACCAAAACGCACCTTCATATGTAGTAGTTATGAATTCAAAAGTTATTGGAATATTCTTACATCAATTCCCGAAAAGATTGTGCATGTCTGTGTGGTCACAATATTTATGAACATAAGGTTTCATTTTATAACTATAATTCATACGAAGCAGCTAGCGTTTTGGTGGTATACAAAGTGTGAATATATGCATTTGACGATGCGGCTGACACCATCTTAGCCGAGTAGAATATTAATATATAGTATCAAACAAGAGTTGAAATAGTGAATGCTGGTTTTTTCCCTCTGTTGACCGAATTCTGGTTGTTTCTGGTTCCTGGCGGCACGACTCTCGTTGCATTTTCGCAGACGTTTGTACAAGCAACTGCTGCGTCATTACGTGCAACTGGTCCTCTCGCATTTCCACAATCTTGTTTAATAATTTTCCCTGTGCAAATGGAAAAAAAATGTGATAATAAATAACCACTGTTAGATGAGACATGTTCAATCGTTTCTTAGGGGTCCAATTTTCAAAACAAGAATTTTACATTAGCGGGAAATTTGTGAGCTTTGTAAGCAACTGTAATATTTACTCAATCAAATACTTAAACTGTAAATGTATGATAAATATTTAAAAGGATATAAAAACAAACTGTGGTTCATTCGTGCAATTCATAAGATTAGTTCGAGTCGATGTACAACACTAATTTTATTATCTTTATCCACGCTTGATTATTTATAAGTACTTTTTAAAGCCCTTGTATGAATAGGGCATAATGCTTACTGTCCAGATCCATCAACTTTCCAATATTTGCCAACAACTTGTCTGCTTCTCGCACGATCCTATTGTGATTGCAAACAGCATTTGTCTTTCTCGAGATTCCTGTTGCTTTGCGCTGTGCGTGAGAAAACCCCAACCAACTCGTGGTCCTTGTGACACGGTCGCCACCAGATTCGTTTTCCTTGGGCGTCATCTCGTATTTTTCCTCTAACGAATCTTTGGTCATCTAAAATACAACAATATCAAACTTCAACCTTTATATTACAATGTTATCAACACCCAAATGTATGTAATTTTCATATTTATGGCATTTACAATATCCAAATCGGTATATGATGTACGTATAAATAATTTGTTCATTCAAAAACAGTACAACATGAGTTATACCTGTTGGACCCATTATAGGGTTTCGATTTTTGAATTGTTTAAAACTCTTAGTACACATTGACATGTTATATTTTAAGATGCCAAATTTCCAGAGTTGGAATTATGGATCATACAGCTGTGACAAAATTCAAAATTGAAATGCTCTGCGTTTTTGAGAGCTACGATAGTAATACTGTAAGGGTTAACTTGAAGTTAGCATATAATTTCCACCCACTTTGACGAATCTTAGAAGCTGCTCTGTAGCATCGGCGTAAAGTTCCCGAGACGATTCCGATTTCATAAGTTGACTCGTTAAGATTGATATCTTGCCGAGCGTTGAAACTTGGTTTTCACTTTTGCACTATGTACATACAATATCAAACGCATTTTATTTGATATCCGATGATGTAACTAATCCAGAATTGGGCTGTGCATATTTTACCGCAAGATTCTCTTTGTTACTTCTCTGCGCAGTACTAGACATTTTACGGCGAGTTAAATCGAGTTCCTTTCTGAGAGTAAAAACTTCATGTTTGGCTTGTTTGCTAGCCAATTTAGCCCTTTGAAGTTGACACTGTGTTGAAACAGATAATTAGTATTTGACAAAAGCCTTATAAATTTATTCGCATAATAATTTGAAAACCTTTAATGCTACAATTTGAGCACGAAGATCCTGAACTTCCATTTTATTCACTTCCGTCTGCAATATATGAAATATAAAACTTACTTCAGTATTACAATTGTATATTATTGATTATGATTTTTTAAACTTGAAGTATGTTCTTCAAATATTCGTTAAAGCATTTGAATGGCTTTTAACTCTGTATAACTTAGTAACTTTTCTGGATGAAATTAATTTGCAATTACCTGACTAGGATGGTTTTTAGTAGATTTCAATGGATGGTTTTCATCAAGATTCTGATAGAAATCACTTAAGAAATGTGGGCATGCCGATGCATGTCCTCTAAGGTGGTACACAACCGTTTCCTGTTGCTGTTTTTGAATTTCAAAAACTCCCACTGGTGTCGATGTTGCTGGCTCCATATATTAAATAACTGATAGTTTAAATTCTTCTCAATACATTTCCAGTATTCTTTAAAAAGAAACCACAGATAAATTACCAATTAAACAATCGTCTAAGTTCATCCGTGTAAAAACTTTACAATCCATTTCAACTGTTGAAATTGATTGCATTCAAAAGAGTAAAAGTTTTGGTTGTAAAAACTTCACTAGTATTTAAATTGAGGGGGGGGGTAAAAAGTTATGAATGAAGTTGTAGTGGGGTGACCAAAGGTCAATATTCGTAATTTAGGAATGTCGTTTACCTTGTGTAGCCTACGGCTTCAATTTTCTCGACGTGATCCGTTTAGTTTTGAGAAGAAATTGACAGAGGGGTCCACTGATGTACACAATGGAAAAGGGAACAGAAACGCCACCTATAATTGAGAATTGCAACTGCGCAGTGGTTCCTGTTTGAACAGCTGTCTTTTTTGGTCTATTGTGATGAAAGCGCATCATGCACCAGAGTTATTTTGTCTATATTGTTCTTCAACATTTCCCATTTCACCCAATTAAAAAATAAAACACTGATGCATGACAGTGGATAAAGTTTTCACCAACAATTTATAAACTTAACTTATGCCGACAAAAATTCTGATATTATTTTCATTTTGTGTCTTTGTAATTGAAAAGAGACTAATACATAAAACAGGATTTCAAAGTTTCATCCTAAGGGCACCACGTAACTGGAAATCTCGTGAAAACATTTGAAATCCTGATTGAAATGTTTGCCTGAATGCAAATATAGTTATTAAAATCATAAATTTAATACCAGTGATTAATAAATGCAGTTTCCTTAATTTTGAATTTGTACGTTTGAAAATCATAAAATTGATTGTTTGAGAATACTACTAACTTAAATACAATTGGTCCCTTGTATAGTTATAGTTATAAATCAAAAAATCGATCATTCCAATTGAAAATGCGCTTTATTAATCTGAAATGGGATATATAGAAGTATGAATACGTAAATCTCTGATTAGCCTTTAGAAACTATATTGTCAAGTTTTGTTATAAGGAGTTTCCTCTGTTTGGATTGGGACATGTGATCGATTATATTGCTTGGATGTTGCCCAGAGACAACTTGCTTAAAATGCACTTGTCGCATCTTAATTATGCCAATTTAACACGGTTGGAAATAAGTGGTCCACTTGGTATTGAGAGGGCCAGTTGTCATAACAATTATAATTGATTTTTTTTTACTGCATGGTCCCATTGGCCCATTTGAAAAATTTTCCTGCTTATATAGGCTCCATTTCTCACCGACCTTATCTTCTGTCTTTGATATGACCATCAGTTTTCGCCCACACATTATAATAGGCTACCTAAAAAATACTGAAGTAAATAACAGATTACATGTTGAGCATGTTGTATTGCATGCAATTTTTCTTGTGCTTTAAGAAGGTCATTCGTCGATTTTCATGCGAGTAATGATACACTATTAATTTTCAGAAACACGTATTTGCAATTAACAATGCTATATTATCTTGACATTGTTGTATACGTATATGACAATGTTCTACAATGTCCTCAATTCTCGCATTTAATCTGCAAACAATTTACGGTGTTGGATAGCCTAAAGTGAAAGCTTGATCTAAATATCCATTCGTCGGCATTTTGTTGAAATGACTCAAAAATTGTAATATTTAGAAAAAGTAATAAGAACTAATAATAATTCCCAAAACATAAGGGACTATAGTCCTTGCAATGATAGCTAATTGGGCATTATCTGGGACGCCACTCAGTGTCCTTGTACATTTTATTTTGATAATATACAAAAAGGCCCTTCACTCGTAAACAATCAGACACAATTCACATGTCTTTTTTATATTGTTAAGTTTGAACTCATAATTTCCAATCGGAAACTTAAAATGGATTTTATTTAATGGTATTATTTATTTTTGCGCAAATCCAATTGTTTCTCATATACGAGACAAGGATTTTTGGAAGCCAAATTGTGTAGTTTTTCTGTTTCTTAGGATCTCAAAACGAGTTTGTATACAAGTTATTTGTATACTGATGTGGTGCAGTTTATGTGCATACTTATTTCCGTATTTCACGTGCATATTTGTTGTTTTTGAAAGTAATTAAACTGGTGATTGTGAAGATTGCACGTTTTGCTTTGAACTTAATAAGCTACTCTTGAAATTACAAGACTAGTATCGTGTGAAATCTTATTTTAACTGCATTCGAAAAGTTCAGCAGATATTTTTGTTTGAGGAAAATGGTATGGGCCTTTTGTGGCTACAATAGGAAGTGGAAATTTAGTTTGGCGGCATGTGAACCAATGAGGAGTGATGGCGGCAAATGGTGTGAGGGCGCTGATTTCGCGGCAAAAGTCGTTGTTGCCAGATTATTAAGTGGTTTTCGTTCTTGTCGACAAAGCAAAGGCTGACGTGAGTAATAACGGCTCTTCAACGCATTGATTATTGTATTTTCCTGCCAATATTCCATTGAAGTCTTTAAACATCCATTACTTTTCTATTTAAGCAATATATAGAAATATTTCCTTTGTTTTTCACCATTGTCATATTATTCTATAGGGGGGGGGGGGGTGCTTGGTAAATTTGTGTTAACTTGTGTTGTAAAAGGTCTAGGTTCTAATAACACATGATTCATGACCAATCAATTGGTTGATATTTGCAATGCACCTCTGTAGCAATGTTTAAATTTATTGCCATTTCCAGAATATATCTATAACAATTTTATTTGTTCGATATTAGCATTAATTGTGAAATATAACCTCAACGTGTCTATATGGAATTTGATTACTGCATGTAATTACATTTTAGTTATAATATTAATATACACCAAGTTTCGCATCTATATTAGAACAATGAATAGGCCTCTCAGATCAGCCATTGCAACAGATATCTTAATGTTACATATTGAACAAACTAGTACATATATCTGAACATTATTGAATTGTGGTTTGAGTTCTAAAATGTATTAAAATTGAATTTCCGTATTGAAACTTGTATTTAAAATGCAATTTTCTTGACTTGCGCGGAAAAATCTTAATTCTTTACAAAACGCCTTCTTGTGCAAACTTTAATAAATCTTCCAACAGTGTTATTCAATTCATTCGCTATATTCTAATTCCATTGTATAGTGTTTAATACCGGAATCAAAATCTATCGTACAATTTAAAACCAGCAGTTCTGGGGAAAAATACAATTGAAAACAGGAATTAATACATTAATTAATTATGGAGGAATGTTACTTGTCTTTAAAAAAAATGGGACCAAAATGAGTGATCTGAAATACTGATCTGAATAACTTTGTTTCTATTGTGTTTTCTTGTATCTTGGGTGGCCCCCAATGCAATTTAAATAGCCTATACTACGTACATTTGTGTTTATTTTGTATGCTAAATATTGGACACCTATGCAGCGTGATTTTTAAGTATATTTTGAAATGGCCAAGATAAGATGTTTACACGGTTGCACGAGCAGAAAATCGACTTTAGCGCTTTCTTGGGTAAC
>WWPM01022247.1:0-11829 GCA_023279145.1 Glomeris maerens
TCACTAACTATAGAAATATCAGGGAATTTGATACTTCGAATTTTCAGGTAATTCAGACAAAGAATGCGATTCTTTAGAGTCATTTAGGAGTTTGTTAAATGATCACACATCGATTGACATAAATAGTATTTTTTCCCTCTGTCTTGAATTTTAGATATTGTGAGGGGAAAAGTGAAGGAATTTCAAAATGTGAAATCGGTGGCAACAGCGTTTCTGTTTTTTTTTCTTTTAAGAGATGCATGGCGTCTTATTACTTAAGTGGACGTGAGAAATGCATGCCCCTTCCCTGCTCTTATCTCTCCCATATATCGTCATTATTAAGAAATCGTTTTGTCTTTGTCTTGAGAGACACGGGAAACCTGTCTTCTTCCGACTGTTTGTTTTTGCAACGTGTCACTTTTAATTTGATATTTGGCCACGGCTGCTGCATGCATGTTGTATATATATACATACGTAGTTAACAACTTGGAGGAAATAATAGTTGGTTACAGCGAAAAAGGTGAAAGTCATGCCTGCCTTATTTCTATATACTTTTATCGATGGTCTTTTGATGCATATAGAGGCGATTGTATCTGATAGGTCCATAGATGAGTGATGATGGCGGTTCCCCCTTTTTTTCTCTCCCCCATTCATTGTCTTTCGGCTATTTGTTATTGTTAATATCGGTGAGAACCAACTGCAAATGCACGTGCTTTCAAGTTGCGAAAAGTTGTAATTATACTTAGTGACGCTTCATATAATAAGGTGCCATGTTTTCAAGTCTCCAGTATTGTGCATATAATTATATAGATGGGGCCTAAAAGAAGGAGTGGACGTGTGCAGAATCATTGCACCTTCTATTTCAGTTCAACCTTGCAGTAGCTGTTATACAAAGTTCCCATTTTAGGTTTACTATTTCTTCTTTAAAAGGTGCTAAATCTGTAATAACTTATTACTATAAATGGCTATTTTCATTTGAACACCATTTGTAAACTTTGCATTTCCATTATGACGTTTATTATATTTTCAGTGCAGGTCTTGCTGCTAAATGTATCCAGTTGGTTTTATTGATCTGAAAACAGACTTTTGCCTACTAGTATAAACTATGTATAGCGTTATTACATTGAATTAACAAACAAACAATGAATCGAAAGTTTTCTGTTATTGTTATACTCGCTTTAATGCATAGATGTTATCAATTTTGCAGTCGCAATTTTATGTAGTAGTGGAAAATTCAATATCGACCTGCAAGAAAATTAATAGTGTTTAAATGAGGTTATTCCTGTTTATTTGATATATACTATGCAGTAGGAAAGACGTGGGAAATCGGGAAAGGTCAGTTTTAGAAATTGCATGAAATATACATTCGCAGGAAATTATAGAAGTTATAAATTTGATATATTATTTGAACCACCAATATCACAAATCAATACCATTAAATTTAATAAAAGAAATCACACTCTTTTGAATTTTATTTTAAAACTTACAATTTTGTAAAATATACGTGGCATATTTGAAGAAAATTATAGGGCATTGTTTGTCTTCAAAGGAAAAATATTAAGTACTGTATATACTAATGTCCTATTCAATAAAGATGCACTATTACACTTAAGTATTATAATATCACAGTATTGCAAATGTTTTAGCAACAAAAATATTCATTGATAATCGTGTTGAAAGTATAGTTTATGTCAAAATTAGTGTAAAATGTATTCAGTCAACCCTGTTACACGCAGTTCATTAAATTAAATTTGGATTTTTTATTGGGAAATTTTACAATATATACAAAAAAACTCAAGTGACATTAACGTGGAATTTGGAGTTATTGATTTACATAATCGAAACTGTCTTTGTATAATGAACTAGATACAGTATATATACATGGTTTCAAAGAACTATTAGCTTAATAACTGTGTACCTTAATTTGACGTTAGCACATGCTTTTCCCATTAATCTACACTTTTAAATCGATGCACTTGCCCCGGTGCAATTTAAACTGAAAAGCACTCTTTAATAATTAAGTTATTTGTCACTCCTGTCCTCCTTGTTATCGATCACTCCACTTTTAGGTAGAAACAAAAAGACACTTCATTTTACAACTAACAAGATTGCATTTCTTCTGTATGCACATACATATTAGTTTTTTTTATTAAATTTTCCAGCATTAATGTGTGAAAATTCAAAATTCTCATAGTATAAACTACAGTAAGATCAATTGTTTGGACATACATATACAGTGGTGTGTTTACAAGGACACCGATTAGCCTTGCATCGATTTTGTAGCCTTTTATGTGACCAATTTCATGCGAGATTGCAATCCGACTTGCAGCAGCCCTTTTTATACTTAATATACTTTTCCCTTTCGGTTTCAAGTTGTTTTTCTTCACTTTTGTTTAGTTCATTGTGGTCAACTGTAGACATTACAGCGTAACTTTGGGCATATAAGAAGAGAAAGCGAATTACACGCTTCACTTGTTTTCCGTCTTCTACGACTTTTAAACAAATGCTCACTTTTATACCTGTCCCTTTTCTTTTATTCCCCTAAAATAGGTTTGTTATTTTCGATCGCTTTTTGTACTCCTCACTTCTTTTAAACTGTGTCTAAATGTAGGTTTACATACATATAAACTGAGACATAGACAGTAAACAGTAAACGAAGTCGATGGTGGTCTGCTATATAATAAGGAAAAACAAAATCCATTAACCTATATTTATATCTGTCTTAATTAATTGTTGATACATTTTAAACATTTATTTTATTGCAGTTACGATTATAATATATCAAGCATACCGATTTTATTAGTTTTTAATATATTTAAATTTGAGAATATGATAGACTAAATCATGTTAAGGCATTTTGATGAAAAGTGTATTAATATAAAATATCATGCAGTCTCAATTAAATCTTGCTTTTTTATTTTTCAGACTATAAATTATATGTGTTATAAACTTGGGAAATTTCGCTTTAATATATTTCCATACGGTATAATTTCTGTAATTGAAAGTTCATGTGTTGAAATTGAAATTGCTTGCCACGGTGGTAATGCAATCATTGATTGAGCACTTTCTCATTTGTATACTTTGAAACCAGATCAAACTTTATTTTGGTTAAACGAATAGCTACTTTTAGTATTGAAGTTCGATTTTAATATTGTAAATGCTTTGAGGCTTAATTTATATTTGGTACCTATAGGAGTATACTTGACGAGGACGGAAGGAAATTGATCCCTTCATTCGCAATTTTGCGTTGAACCCCTTTAGGCACAAACTTGCCAAAGATTATTCGATAATAGACAAATTGATCTGCTGGAGAACGGATCAATTTCCATAGTATATATATGTATATAGCTTAATTAATATGTTAATTTTTTATGAGTAAATAATAGTGCTGCTGATGTTGCAGGATACATGGAATTTGAATATTTGTATTATATTATTTACTTTTTCCCATATTGCTATATGAAATGTGCCCTGTTGGTTAATTTGCACTTTTCTTCTATTTACTATGAATGTGTGTCATTTATTTCTTTTTTCAACTATTAAATCTGACATATACTTCTGCATAATTTCTTTTTGTTATAAGCAACTAGTGAAAGATGTGGTTTTGTCCATATAAACCGATCCTATAAGCAATTTACAATCATTGCATATGTATAAACATAATTTCAGTAACATGGGATGAAAAATCTACATTGATTTTCAAAAAATATATCTTAAAAGCAGCTGGAATAACAATATCAGATCATACCTTAGCTGTGTTGGTGACTTCTTAGAGGGTCAGGGAATTGAGGAAGGAAAGAATATAAAATTACATAGAAGTTGAATTGTTCGCTTGGACTTGTGTGCTTGTTAAGCTTGAGGAATGCTGACAATTGAAACTGGTTATCTTGAAAGGAGATCTGGCTAAAAAGCGATTCTAGACATGTTGACATTGCATTACCTCTTGTCTGTTTGGGGATGGGAAATATACGATTGTTTCGTTGTCTTTTTCTTCTGCCAAAACATTTTCTCTTGGCTGAGAAAGACACTGGTAAACTCTGTTGGACGCCATCCAGATAATTATTGGTTAAAAGGGGCCAATTTGGCACCAACTTTCACTCGTGCCCTTAAAACATCCCTCTCAAGACTGTCTTAGCCTATATGATGTAAATCAACTCTTGCAAACGAAAAGGAGAGGGGGCAAAAGAAGTATTGAAACTGTTATTTGGTACTACCTGAAAGTCGTACATAACATCGCAGTTAGTTTCAGCATTCTGTACAGAAAAAAGACTTGAGAAATTTGAAAGCTGTTTGTACAAGAAGGCGGGGCTATTTGAACAGTTCTCTTAAAAACAGCAAACAACAGCAATAATGTTTTCCTAAAATGGTTGTAAAAACTCCCCAAGGAACGAAAAAATAACATACTATAGTATACCTACAAATAACCCAAAAAGTTAAAGAGTCTAAATAATCAGCTGATCTTGTAATATAATTTACATTAATATCATACTTGGTATAGGTATATGCTATAATGATCATTGTTAATTGTGTAAATATCTAAATTAGTTTTTAATTAATGAATATTATACTTAATTTCCATTTAATCTTGAAGTATTGCTGAATTACATACACCTGTGCATTTTATTATGCAAATTCTGTGTTTTTGTATACTGTGTACCACAATTTTGGCAACAGTATTGAAATTAATGTTGCTTCATGCTGCACGAATTATACCTTGTTAACCAATGAAAATTACTACACAGTCCGTATTGGTTTTATATATATAGCTGACATTTGCTTCGAGATAGAGAGAAAAATAACCACTTTGCGACGTCATAATCGTGCACAGCATGTTTTGCAAATCGATTGCGTGCACAATTGATTGATTGCTGACAAATATAGTGTACTTTTTGTGTCAAGTTTAATGTTGTCATGCCGTGCTCATGTCTAGTATCAAAATATGATACTGCGTTGTTCAGATATTAATTAGGCAATTAAGGCTCGTTATTTGTTGGTGTAGTTTATAAATAGGAGCTGAAATGTCTCCTCACAGCCGCCATTTTCGTGCATGGCATCGATTTTATTAATCGATGTACACTTTTTGAAGGAACTTGTGCGATGAAAAACTCTGTGTCCATTGGATTTATGCAAACTTTGCACCCAATGCTCCAGCTTTTTCAGATCCGTCAGACACAAATGTTAAGGCAATTTGAAATGGGAGTTTCTGTAATTGGAATACCAACAAATATTTAAAAGGGTATGGTTATATTATAGTTGAAATTGTATACATGTATTGATTATTGAGAAATGAATTGTACACACAGCAATTTACAAATCTGTCTCAACTACATATATACAGGGTGTTTCTAAACTACAGGGACAAACTGACAGGGCATATTCCCTGCATATAAACAAGACATAAAAGTTCCTATTAACTTGTGCCCCCAAGTATGACCTACATAAAATATGACATCCGTAATTCATGCTCCCAACAACATCTTTCCATTGATCATTCATTATGCGTTTCTAAGATGTGGGGAGCATTAATTATGGATGTACATTTTATGTAGGTGCCACTTAAAAAAATTAGGCGTTTGGGAACTTTGTCTTCGTTTTATGCAGGGAATATGTCCTGTCAGTTTGTCCCTCTAGTTTAGAAACACCCTGTATTATAGATTTATAAGCTAATACTTGGATAATTAATCAAATTGCTTAATTAATTGATATTTTTTTTTGAAATCTAAAGTCCCAGCTTGCTTGTTAAAATTCCCTGCATATTTCGTCACCATTAATTTTGTATGACTGGCTAAAAACAGTCGGATTTTCTTTTTAACTACAACATATTTCCTATAACAATTATGGTGTCACATTTCAAGTTTGTTCCAAGAAGCATGTGTTTTTTTTTCCTCAGTATGGTCGATCTGTAATTATTTAAATTTATTGTTTGGGTTAGGTTTGATGTTTAAAATGAAACAAATATCTTGGGATCCAAGGGAAAGATGTGTAATTTTGTTGGTTTATTTGCTGTTTTTTTTCTTTTGTCCAATGGAAAACCATTATCAGCAATGAAGTTTGGCGTTCAATTAGATGAGGTGAAGACAACGAATGTGACAGCAGATGGTGGCCATTTTCCTTTTCTTTTCTTTTCTTTTCTTTTTATCCGCATGCAGTGACTGGTGATTTTTTTGATTGGAGGAGGAAAAAATGTTGAGAAACTTTTATGTTGAGATGACTTCATGGTTGTTGGTTGTTGAGCTTGCGTGCAAAGATTATGTTGATTGCAGACCCTGTGATGAAGAAAAATGGTTTTCTGCCAAAGTTAACTAACAAACTAAGTGACTTAGTGTCGTCTAGTCCAAGAATAGCTCTTTCTTATTAGTGTCAATGTTACACATTTTGCATATTCAGAATATTGAGTTCAATATTAGTTAATTCTATAACCCATATTGTTAAACCAGAATGTTTTCTGTCCCTTGAAGTCCTTTAAGTCTTGCAAAGGTGAACTTTTTACTGCTTTTATTATAGTTTTATAAAATTTAGTTGCAAAAGTCTTGGAATTAATGCCTCGTTTATAGCTGATTGTGTTTTAAAACTGTTTCATTTATTGTTGAATGTAATTTGAAACTATACTTTCACCAACGAAAGAAGAACCACAGGCGTGGCATTTCGGGTCTTTGCCCCACCCCTGTGAGATAAATCAACCAATCAAATGCAATTGCGTATATGGCATTGCTTTTGTGGACTCTTTTAGCCCCGCCCATGGTTCTTCTCTCCTTGGTCTTGTTATATATTCATTGACTATTGAATGTAATTTAAAAATTATTGCTGAATGCAGTTTTGTGATTTATTTTCATGAAATTTATTTCAGTTTTCTTTTGTGCAATTGCAGACAATTATAAATTTTCTCTTGGACATTCGTTAAAAGGTGTTGGAAGTCTTGGAAATGTATTTTGATTCTCTAGTAGACACTCCGTGGACGATATTATACATTGACATAATTTTACTGGCAATTTGAACATCATTTTCAAAGATATTAAAAAATGCATAAGCATTGCTTGACGTTGAATATATGTAATATGAATTGTGTGGATTGCAGCAGAGTCCACAAATATTCATGAAATGCACATTTTTGCACCCATTGGATCGTTTATAAATGGCCTGATAATGACATAATGACCGTGGCATGTGTTAATTTAATTCTCTCACTGGTTGCTGAATTCCGCATTATTTATTGTCATTGCAAACGGAATGAATGAATGCATGCATGCATATTTGTTTAGTTTTTATTATCATTTTGTTTTGCAGAAATAATATATGCTGAAATAATTGCCGTGATATGCGACCGATATTAGCATATGAATTATAATACTTCGCCATTATATTTTGCCCCTGCTGTGCTATGTTAATTTCACATCTGGAATAATTTAGCAATAACCGTTTCCATATCTTTAAACGTCAGTTTCAGGGATTACATCGTATTCTGGCTTCAGATTCTTATGAATATGACATTAATATATGCATTATTCATACCGTTGAAGTGTTAAAATCATATGAGATAGTACTGTTTGTTATTTTGAAACTTTGTAATAAGTTTATTCCTTAAAATATCTTTAGTATGTGTATATCCTATGTGGCCTATAAAATGGTCTATTCTCATTAGATTACTATCAAATTTGCACCAAATTAATTATATGCTGACAAATTTAAATGGAACCATGCTTGGAAATTTTCTTACAAACAGATATTAGTTTAATTCAATTTAGTGTAGTACGCTGATTTTAAAATTACTCATATTTTAAGGATTTGTTTAATTCTAGTACTGGGAATTGTTTTTAACAAATATATGGTTCGTTGAAAGTAATATGTTTGTAGCATTAATTCTACTATATAAAGGGTTAGAATAATTGGAAAATTGATACTTGATGGGATGAAATTGTTGAACAAATGATTTTAGGGTCAATAGTGTTTTGTTATATATTTTGTCAATTTTTTTATATGAATAATATTTGAAGATTTAAATCTCTGGAGATTCTTTATTGTTTCTTTCTCCCCTTCTTTGTACACGTAGTTTAAAGATGTAGATAATGTTTAAGCCAATGACATTATATAAGGTTTTTGACCATTTCTTGACTATAATGGATGACATGCCTTGTGGAAATTCTTGAACGTATTATAATGTCTCAATTATGAACGATTGGCGGCTTGGGTTTTTATGATCTACTACTTACCTATACTTAAGAAAAAAACAAGTTAAGATTTCTCTCACCAAGAGACGAGGCTAGTTTAGAAGTTATACCGGTGAAATTTAGGACCTTGTCACTATATAAGAAAGAAGCATGATATAAGGAACCCCTGTGACGTCTGAATGATGGAAGAACCCCTAAGCCCGTATTAGCGCAGCTTTCAACCTTTCATTTCTTTTCTTTTCCTTTCTTTCTTTCTTTATATTTTTCGCCCGGTTCACCGTCTTAAGATACAATTTTTCGTGCTCAATGTGTGGTCATGGCCTTGCACTCTGGTGGTCAACACAAAATCGAGGGTTTTATTTTTTAAAGAAAGTTCTTTGTTCTTCAGACTTATGCCGTTTGCTTCAGAAGGTCTTTTATAAGACATTACATCCACCTGAATACAAAGTTAATACAGCATAAATTACTGTAAAACTTTAACTGAAATCTCAAAGGAATGACATGAAAACTACAGTTACACAGGGTGTTTCACAATTCAGGGGACAAGCTTGAAGGGTGCCTTCCCTGCATGAAAACAAGACATAAAGTTCCTATGTAGGACATCCATAAGTCATGCTCCCCACATCTTTCTTCGGAACGCATAATGAATGATCAGTGGAAAGATGTGGGGAGCATGAATTACGGATGTCACTTTTTATGGAGGTCCTACTTTATGTCTTATTTTCATGTAGGGAAGGCACCCTGCAAGTTTGTCCCCTTAATTGTGAAACACCCTGTATATAGGTGACACAAAGTTCAGGAATTATTATCTACAAAACTAATTGTGATAAATTGAAAAGCTAAAATGTTGTGGAAAGCCCAGGATATAGGCTACTGTGGTATATATTTGCTACCCGGATCCACCTAATTTTACCTGCATTAAAAAATATCAAAGTACACATGGACACCATTTTAGAAAATGACAAAATGCTTTGGGAAATATGTTTTCGGTTTTAGTGAATTTGATTTCAGCAAGATTTTAAGAAGGGATTAAAGTTATACAAACCTACATTTCGATATAACTTCAGTTAGCCATATCAAATATGCATAAATTCATCTTATAAAACTGCTGTAGATTTATGGAAACATAAATGCATCGATCCACCAAAATGGCAATTATGTAGAAAAATAGCTGGATGTTCTAGCTTTAAAATGGCGTAAAAATTTTTGAAAACAACCGTTTTGCTATGTAAGTTATTTCTCAAAAGAAAACAGGAGACCTTACTTTACGGTTTGCTCTCGTATGTGAATAGATTACTTTTCCAATTTGTCTGTATATTCTAATATTAATATAACAGAAAGTACATTCAGAAATGAGCTTTTCACGTGCTGAAACCTTGTTTTTAGGTAGGCTAAACTTCTTATAGTCACGTACAATGCCATTGTTATGATGCAGAATGGGAGTGGTCAAGATTTGCTCTTTTTTCTGCGTTGCTCGTAAATATTGCGCAAAATATTAAAGTTATGATGAAATTTGAAGAGGAGCCAAATACTAGAGTGCATAAAGTTTCTTTGTGTGGTGAAGTGTGGTCACGTGATCGAGTTCTTATGGCCGCCATTTTTTTTTCTCCCTCAACTTGCCCGCTCCATTGATTGGATGTTGGTGTTTGTTTTTTATTTATTCCCCATATTTTCCAAAGGTATAATAATATTGCTTTATTTGGGATTGCGTGTCGAAAACACGTCCGGTCGTTAAAATCTGCAAGCCGTGACTGCAGCTGCTGATTAAGACATTAAAACCTTTCACACAATATATATATACACAGTACACATACATTGAAAGTAAAACCTCTTGGTTGTGGCATTAATTATATAGAAAAACCGGTTGTTTTTGTTTAATAGCGCGTGGTAAACAAAGTAAGGATTAATGCAATTTACCAGCCTTTGTCCAACACCTTGTTTTAACATATGCTTCTTCAACAAAACAATTCAACTTTGAGACAATTGAAGACAAGAGAAGCTGTTAAATTTATGCGCATACAATTTTAAACTAAATGCAGTCCGTTTTGATCACTAGCTGTTTTTTGATGCGCTGTTATAGTGTGGGAGGAGCTTATTGATGTTGCTCCACTGCAGGCTCCTCCTACTGGACATCATTGTTCATTTCGTGAAATGTGCCCTAATTGACCAAGATTTCTTCATACAAGCTCCTGTCACATTGCACTTTCTCTTCTTTTATTTGCCCTCAAAGATGGAAGCTTTGTTGAGGAATAATAACATAATTCAATACTTCAGTAGCCTGCAATATTGTTTTCTCAGTCAAAAGAAGCTATTGGACTTCAATCTTTCATATAAAATGAGAGAAATCGGGAAATGTAAAACAATTGTTCATATTACTTGTGATTTAAGTTTATCCTTCATTTTGCTAAGACCAGGTCGTCATAAGTTGGTGATTTGAAATCATTTTATAATAGTTGATTGGAAACGTTCTGGAATTGTTTTTTATCATGTTACATTTTGTAAAAATGCAGAAATCGCATTTTTTCCGGGAATACAAGTTGTATTTTGTTGTTACACTTGGCTAAAATGCGGTGCAGGAGTGGTGTTTCCGGTCAGGAAATGTCTTTTGAGTGTACGTATGTTCTCTTTATTTTGTGTCTCTTGGGTGGGTTTTTTTTGTTGTTTTGTTTGAAAAGTTGCTATTTCGTTGTTGGACTTTGTGGCTGGTTTGTGACCAATTGCGTGTTAATATTTCCTAAAGGGAAAGAGAAGCAATTTCCTGTTCTTCTTTTTGCCGTTTCTTTTTTATATTCAGATCATCTTAATCATTTGTTTTCTGGGTATACAAGGCACACCTTTTCTTTCTTAGAAAGTGTAAAGAATCGGAAGTATGTGACAAGTTACGCCTCAAGTGGCAATTCAAGAATTAAAAGAATTGACGTTGACATACAAATGACACACACACTACATACAAAAAAGTGATGCAGCTTTATAAGCAGACAAAGGATCTTGTTTTGCTAGTCAATATTTATGTTGGTATTTTTGTTTATTATTAAATTGTAAATTTATAATTTTAATAATTCGTTATTATTGAAGACCTTCATTGGAAGTGAAGTTCTGCACATGGAATGGAAACTTTAAAGTTATATCTACATACTTTGTTAATTATATTACTTATAATTTCTCTTAACGTACTCTCTAAATCAAATTCAATGGATGACATAATTGATATTCCAGTTGTTGGAAACCGTGGTTATATGTAATAAAAAGTTAAGTAGTTTTGTATATGATAATTCCTTATCATAATGCTTTGGATATCAAAAAGAGTAGGCAACCGTGGTATACATTTTTGCTACCCGGATCCACCTAGTTTTGCAAAATGTTATTTGAAAAATCATAATTAATGTACAATTTAAATGCCATTCAACATTTCATTTATCGATGAATGTAATTTCAATTGAAATTCTGGAAATTGACTTCCTTTTCCTTCTGAGCAGTTGCATGAAATATAGTATTGAGTAAAGTAAAAACAAATAGTACTTTTGAATTGAAAGGTCCTGGATGTTTGCTGTGAAAAATGGTGATGAAAGTCATAGCTGGGGGGATTTATTTTGAAACTCTTGTTGATGCCCTGTGCACATAATATTAATCGATATGTGCAAGTTGCATTTTGCTTGTTACATGCATCAAGTTCAATATAATTTTG
>WWPM01022248.1:0-17662 GCA_023279145.1 Glomeris maerens
AAAAAAAAATAAATAAGTGATATTTCAATATTTACAGCCCTAAAAAATGACATAATTACTCTAAAAATTTCGCTGTCGTTGACAATTATTCTTCCTGTATTTGTAAAACTATAATTGAGGAAGACAGTGGTGTGCTAGAAAGCGGTTTGTTTACTATTTTTAGACCTTATTTGTCCACTTTTGTTAATTTTTTCCGACTAAAAAATAAGGAAAAACATGAAAAAAAAGCAGTTTTCGCAAAATCTAGATCAAATCTGGGAAAAAGTCATGCAGGGAAATTGAGTTCAGACCACATGGGACCAGTGGTGAACAAGTAGCAACAAAAGAACCAAAAAAACTAATTAAAATAGGGGAAAACATGCAGTTAGGCTTAAATGCGCACTTAGGCCTATTTTTCATATAAATTCATTTAAATCGTTTTGGAAAATGGTTAAATTTACGAAAAATGCGTTTCAAATCACAAAATAACAAAGCACAAAAGGTGTGTCTGGTAATCGATATTTTAAGACATGCTTTCAACACTGTGACGTCATGCATTAATAAATATTTGCCCCGCCCCCATAAAAAACCTTCTTAATTCCGAGAAAACAAATAGCTTTACATCTTTTACTCAATGAAACCACACACACCCACACATAAAACAAGTAACACGACACGATTAGTCAGCAAAATAAAAATTACAACCGCTAAAGTCCGGAAATCGAGCTTTTTCAACGAGGATTACCCATTCGAAAATTTTACGCAACCCTATTGCACGCAACACTGACATCTGCAAGAATTACTATCCTGTAGCATAGTGAGTGTTGCACGCAACCGGCGCACTTGCAATATAGTTGCGCCAGGAACAAAAATACTATTGCGCACAACACAATCCGGCACAATATGTCCCATACACTACAATAGGACGTATTGCACGGGATACGGACGTCTGCAATACAGTTGCAAAAGCAGTTAATAAAACCGATAATCATGAAATTAAACAACTAAAATATTTATAAAACGCCATAAAATGGTAACATTTCCCAGTTTTTTGTTAAAAACATCACTTCCTACAATAATAAGTGATGATTTGCATAAATCGATTGCAATTTGGTTGATTGAACAGCCGAAAATGTTTCTTCGACGGTCAGCAGTACAAAAGTGCGAAATTTAGCCGCTGAACGGCGCCACAATAGAAATTTCGTTTTTAATTAATTCCTGCCGGAATTTTCAAGATACAGGTATGCAAATTTGCACAGACCACCGGAAAAGGATGCTCTTTCTGCCAGTGATGTCATCATTGGTGACGTCACTGTCGCATCCTTGTAATAAATAGTTTCTCTTTTTTTCTTCTAATAAAAAGTATGTCCTTGACATTCATACTTTCAAAACTGAATCACTATAATTTTGCCACTATTATGAAGGCCTTAGAAACCTGTGTGGGAAATTGGGTCAATGTATTAGTATTAGTTTTGAAATAAATTATTATTCAAATAAAAAATTAAGCAAAATATTTACAAATATTTCCAAATTACAACCAAAAAAATGTTTTTCAACACACACGAACATTATCATCAAAAGAAACGACTGTTTTTCTTTAACAAAGTGCAAATCTCAATGTTTTATAACCGTTTAAGTTGAGAATTTCATTATTTTAATAACTCTGTGCCACACTATTGCAAACATTCGTCTCGAATGCAATATCTCCTACGCTGATACACGGGCAGTATTGCACTAACAGCGTATTGCACGCAATATTTTAAATTTTAATTTTACAGCCAAAAAATACGGTATTTAATCTTCAAAAACGCTATTTTTATAACAATAAGAGCAACCAAACAGAATTTATAAAACAGTACAGTGAACACACTTTATTTTAAATAAAGTTTACATAAATTGCAGTAAAGTTTATAGATTTTTGAATATATAACCGCAATACTGTTGCGAACGTCTAAATTTCGCGCAATGTTCCTTACGTTAAACAATACGGAACATTGCACGAGCAACCGAGGCATGTGCAATAAAGTTGCATTTGTGATATTCAGGCTCTTAAAAAAACGTAGTTTTACTGTTATCGTTTAAACCGATACTATTATCGGTAATGTATGCGTATTGAAAACGATATCAGTTAAAGTTTGATGCGTTTTGGCCAGTTTTTGACGATATTTTATCGAAATTTTCGAAAATGGAGCCGAATTTTCGGTTCAAATTCGGGTTTTTGAAATAAAACTCGCTCAGTTTTGGCGGGAAAAATAGCAAAAACATCAATCGATTCTTTAAGTAGGCAATACGTATTGGATTATTGTGCTTTTGTTGAGTGGAGATGATGGGAATTTAACGATTGATGGCTTCTCGAAAAGCAACGCCCACCATTTGGGAATTTTTTGGCTATAGACTAGCGAAAAAATTAAATAATTTTCCAGAAAAAATGGCGGATTTCAATGAAAACTTACATTTTCCTATTCAAAGTCGACAGAACGATGCCAAAGATATCCTAAGAAGCCATTTAGGCCATCGAAAACACTGGAGAAATGAAGAGAACCGAGTGCAAACCGCACCTTCGACTCAATCATGCCGGATGTGGTAGCGGTAGCGGTTGCACCGCTACCAATCCCATTATAACTTCCCTATTGGCGTTATTATTAGGCGCGGTAGCGGTAGTTGTTAGTAAGAGCGAAACCGAAATCATTCCTTCAAGAGGTGGGTGTGGTTTGTAATCCAACCCTGAATGCGAGTTGCTCTTGCCACTGGGCGAGGAGGAGTTACAGCTAATGGGGGATTGGGAAGACAAAACCGATAGGCGTGGTTTCAGTTTGAAGGAACCATTTGCGAAGGAGCGGGGGCGCAGATGAAGAGGGAGTCATGGCGGCACCAATAACCGCGACACACAGATATGACCACTCTCCCATTCTCCCCTCAATCTCTCTGTAGGCCAACATGTAGTAGCGAGGCGCCACCTGGCGCTACGTACACCAACCCAACCAGTTTCCAGGCTCCCTGCCATGTCTTAAGAATCGACTGTGGCGCCACGATGGCCATGTTAAATCCACCTGGTGTCACTACCACCAAACAACCCACTCTTTCTCCCAACGCTTCCCGCTTATTTCCGAGTCAATATGGCGGCGTAAATGTGGATGCCCGTGTTGGCAACCGTTTCTTGTTGCAATTTCTAACCCATATTTCTTCAAAATGGTTCACTATTGCAGTGTGCCAAAATGTAACACATTGGCTGGCCGGGGAGAAAGCGTCAGCTTCCACGCGTTTCCCCGCGACAAGCAACTTCGAATCGAATGGCGGCTTGCGTTGAGGATCAACAAAGAAGTGACAGACAGCATGAAAGTCTGCGGCAAACATTTCAAGCCCGAAGACTACCTGAGCCTTGCGGGTGGGTATACGTACATTGGTTTTCTCAAATACAAGTAAAGGAGGTTTCACGATTTAAAGACAATTCGAGCAGGTTTCAATATATTATTAAACGTTAGCATGGCCTTATTTGGTACACGTATCTTACTATACGTACAGGTTACGTGTACGCGAAACGCAAGCTGAAGAAGTGTGCGGTTCCTTCGCAGAACCTGCCCGCGTGCGCCGGCAAGCGCAAGGACCTACGCGCCATGGACGCCGAGCTGCAGAGTCTACAAAGGGCCCTTTTGGAGGAGAAGGCTTTAGTCGAGGAGCTGCGGGTGACCGTTGCCGACAAGGACCAAGCCATCTGTCGACTAGAGAATATCGTACTGACCAAGGATAATGAGATTTGCGATCTGATCCGAGAGAACGACACGCTCAAGAGGATGATCTGGGAGAACGAGACGGGCAAACGATACGCCGACACGGTCATCAAGTCTGAGCCCCTCGACTGACAACGACAAAAAATGAACTCCAAATCTGTTAGCGAAATAGTTTCGGGGGAGCCGTGAGAAGTTTTTGTAAAATATTAGTGCTTTTGAACCAGGAGGAAATTCGAAATAAAATGTATTCGATGAACGGCGGCGTGTTTATTGATCGATTGAGCTGAAATTGTGCACTAAGATGTCAAATATACTCGAGTATATTGTTGCCAAATTTGGCGAATTTCTATAAAGTTGTCGCAAAGTTATTAAGCCAATAAAAATGTAGGCGTTTATTTTGGGACACGGTGGAACCTCGATTTGGGGAAAATGTTTGCCCGTCACCCAACAGTCTAACAATCAGACTTAACATTTGCTTTACTTCAAAAACAAAAACACGTTCACATCACAAACATCACTTGCACGCCACGTTTAACCGTCAAATCTCGGTCGGCTACAAAAATGCGCAAATTGCCCCAAAAAATATCCTCGGCATAAATCCTATTTTTCCCGCCACACTTTTACGGGATTCAAACTGAAAAAATATCTCCCATTTTTTACACACTATATAATAGAACGCAGTTATTGCACGGCTGAAATGAGAAATGTAGCAAAAAAGCGCGTTGCGTTGAGCATTTTCCGATCGCGAGTTGAGGGGGGGAAAGAGGAAAAATAAGGCAAACGTCGCAATAAGATAACAAAAAACACTTGCAGTGTTTCATACGTAGGAGAGGGTTGGGAAAGGACACAAATTTCCATATTTACTTGCAAATTTTAGAGGAGACTGCACGAGATGTCGGGTTTGCGGAGCCGACGCCGTCTCCGTCGTCTGTCGTGCGCGCTCGGAGGCTGATTCCTAAAAAGTTCCGTTGAGTATCTCGCGTTTTCAAATTGGCGGGGGAAAAATCGCAACACCAAGAAAAAATGATTGTAGAGCAATGAAACTTGGGCATTACATTTGTCTAGGTAACATTTTTAATTGACGAAAGTTGCAAGATTACTGGTTAATGTAAGTGCGAGAAACAGCCGCTCCGGTTGTGAAATGCTGCTACGTTAATAACCGGTGTAACCGCCAGAATTTGCAATGCAAACGTGCATGCATTGTGTCGTACATGTGCTGGACGGCAGTTTGTGGGATGGAGTTCCATGCCTGTTGCACTTGGTTGGTCAATACAGGGACGGTTAATGCTTGTTGTGGACGACGTTGGATTGATCGTCCAATGATATCTCATATGTGCTCGATTGGAGAAAGATCTGGGGATCTTGCAGGCCATGACACCGTGTCCACAGTCTGCAGAGCCCATTGGGTTACAATAGCGGTATGAGGACTAGCATTATCTTGTTGGAAAAGACCCCCTTGAAAGTTGTTCATGAATGGTAGCAGAACGGGTTGAATCACCAGATTAATGTACACATTTGCAGTGATCGGTTCGACGCGATGATACTGCTTGTCGCCCAGTGGTTTTGGTTAAACTGGTTTAATAAACAACTAAGCTGGGTTGTATTATTCTTCGTATGGGGGTTTACAGCTATTACAAGTTTGATTATCAAACTGAGAACATCAACGATGTGAACGTAAACTGATTGATTCTTTGTTAAAACGGCGTCTCCATTGAACATAAGCTCGGATAAGCGTGCGCATGATCTCGACTCTTCCTTCTCACTTTTCTTTGTTGTCTCTCCCCTTTTTATACTTTTCTCTTGTGTTCTCATTGGCCCCGCTTGAACCGGAGGATAAAGGAGGTTCGGTGCGAGTCCGGTTTCAAGCACTGCTTACATATGTATAAACATCCCTACCAAATTTCGTTTATCAACCCCAACTCTTACTTGGTGTTGCGATTTTTCCCCCCCGCCAGTGTATAATAAGAAAAGTGGACAAAATGAAGACCAAGAAAATACCTAATGATTCGAACAACTTCGTGGAAGGCAGCGTCTACGTTCAACGGCGGATCTTTGGCACTTGTTTCGATGTAAGGAATCTGCAACAACCGAATTAATTCCACTATTATCCCCTCTTATCCTAGATCATTTCCTTATTGTAGCTTTATTCATTTGCAAAATTCCTACGCGCAAGTCATTCCATTTTTAATTCATTCACGCATTTTTACCAATTATTAATTCAGAACAAGTAATAAATTGCACCGTTTTTCAATTTACAAAATTACGGTTTCAATCATTTAATCTTATTATTTAACCATTCATTTCGTGAATCACTACATTATTTTTCTACTTATTGTTAAAATCATTTCTGGTTATTATTGTTCTGTAAAATTACTATATACTTATTACCAAAATTCCTGGACAAATTTGGTTCCCATTTTAATTTCAGATTTTATTAATTTCAAATTTACGATGTTCTTCAGTGTAATTTTCAGGGTAACTTAGAAAACCTTGTCAGTTCACCTTTTAAATTTTCATTTTTCACTTATTAAATTTTCTGTTTACTCGCTTTTAATTCAGTTTATATTAAAATACTTGGTGATGATGTTTTTACTTTATAAAACAGCCTTATCCATTAATTTCACAGTTACTAATTTGTTTTTTTAAATTTTCACACATTACAATCTTTATTACTTTGAGTTGCGCGGCCAGTTCTTTGCCCTGTTCCTCGGTGACTTGTCGCAGGTGCACCAGGTCCACCTTGTTGGCGACGAGAAGCATCGGGTACGAGTCCCTGTGCCAAAGACAAACGAGAGAGAGAAAAAAACAAAAGGAAGCGCGAAAGAAAAGGTTGAGTTTCGCTTGCAAACGCATCGCGATGTTGTCCGCACACAACGAGCCCCCGTGACACACACTCTGAGCACCTGTCTTTCACGCGAAGGATCTGCGTGTGGAAGTTGCGGATGTTGTCGTAGCTCTGCTTGTCCGTCACCGAGTAGACGAGAAGGAAGCCGTAGCCCTTGCGCATGTACTGCTCGCGCATCGCGCTGAACTCCTCCTGGCCGGCAGTGTCCAACACTGCAAACAAAAAATTGGCACAATTTATTAGGGCAGTTTTACAGAAAATACCAAAAAATTGGAAAATTAGTTGGCCAAATTTAGGAAATAATTCAGAGAAATTAGGAAATTAATTCAGAGAAGTTAGGAAATTAATTAGGGAAACTTGGGAATTTATTAAGGAAAATTCAGGAAATTAATGCGGAAAATGAAATATTGAAATCAAGGAATTAATCAGGAAAACTGTGAATATTTTTGAAAATAATTAAGATATATTAAGAAATGAATTAGAGAAACTTAGGAAATGTATTAGGGAACTTGAGGAAAACAATTAAGGAAAGTTCGGAAAGTAATTTGGGTAAATTTCGGTTATAAATCAGGAAGATAAGGTAACAAAACAAGGAAAATTAGGATCTGCATAACGGAAACATCAGATATTAAGAAAGAAAATTTAGGAAAACGCACTAGGCAAATTTACGGAATTAATCGGGGAAGCGTAATAACAAAAATGAATTTGGAAAACATAGGAAATTAATTCGGCAAATTTAGAAAATAATTTAGATAACTTAAGAAATTAATTCGGCAAATTTAGAAAATAATTTAGATAACTTAAGAAATGAATTAGGGAAAAATAGAAAATTATAATCCATTCAAAAGAAGTTGAGAAAAAAGGCGTGGCATACGCGGTGCTCGCAATTGGCTACATTGGAAAAAGGTGTGTCTTGTGGTATCTGCTACCAATCAAGATGTCGGAATCTATACTGCTACTCACGCCCACATGTCACGTGGTTTTCCCTATCCAATAAGCTTCGAATATGGCCACGCCTTTTTTCACAACTTACTTTGAATGAACTATAATCAGGCAAAATTAAGAAACGAATTAGGGAAGTTTATCAAATTGTTTCGGAAAATTTTGTTCATTAATTAGTGTAATTTCGTAAATTAATCAGTACACTTTAAACAAAAAATAAGAAAAATTAAGAAAACTTAGAACATAATGGGGAGAATTTCTAAAATTTTGCTAAGGTTTAGAAAAATGCATATATATTGCTGAAAATTCATCACACCATCTAAAATACACCACTGGCCATCGATCTCTGTGTGCTGAATGTACGAATCTTCGATTGTTGGGTCGTAATCGGTGACGAAAAGCTTCTGGAAAAACTGGATGGTCAGTGCCGATTTGCCAACCCCTCCATCACCAACAACCACCAAGATGTAAGTTGTGAGATTCTCATTGGGCGGTTTGGACATTTTTCCTTTTTCAAACCGCCAATTTCCGACCTAAAATCGAGAAACCCTCGAGTTTAAAAAAAAACACATTCCCAACGTAGAAACACTGCAGAGTAACGACATAAAGCGAAGATTAGGCGAGAGAAACGACAACAAATCGAAATAACACACCCATTCTTGAAAATTGGTGGAGAAATCGCAACTTTACATTGGAAAAATAACTCCCATCCACGGCCTTGTTAATCGATTCGCTGGGCGCCATCTAGCGGCGAACGGCTTAAACCGTGTAAGCCTAACATGGCGGCAATAGAAATCCAAGGCAGAAAACGAATAAATACTTGCTAATTATCGATCCGCATTGGCGCAAATATTTCCTGAAAGATTATAAGTTCAATAAAGATACGAAAAATGACAACAACTTCAAACTGAAAGAAATTACGGGAAATTTTAAGATCAAACAATAAGACGCAACTCTCGTATCTACGCCATGTTAATCGACACGCTAGCGCCGTCTGGCTGCCGCTTTTGTAAACCACTTAAGCCTAACATGTCAGACTTCGAAATTTCCGCATCAGGAGCACACAAATACTTGACAATAACGCACAAAACCACAGCATTAGACATCGCAAATACTTCCGATGTTGCTTTAATTCTTTGAAAACGTCTTTTTTTGAAGAATTTTGCTTGAAAAAATGTCCATTTAAGAAGAAATAAATTAAAAATGTCAAATTTCCCTTAACAAAAAAACAATGGCAACAATATTTGTCCCATTTAACATTTCTCTCCACTGAGACACAAGTTCCGGGAAGCTTAACGGTCCAAAATCACCATTAACCCCAACAACTTAGAACCAAAGTTGCGGTATTATCCCACGAGATGGCGCTGAATTTCAAATAACAAACAAAAGTCAGCGAAAAATCGCAGAAAGTCTCGATTTAAATACGAAAACAACAAAAGAATAATTGGAGAAAATCGAAGTGTCATTTAACCCTGTCGTGAAGTTGCATTCGGTATAATCGGGTTTGAAAATTGGAACAAATTTGCGAAAAGAAATTTTCACGTCAAGACGAAAAAAAAAATAATGCCAAAAAATTGCAACGAAAAATGTCAAAACCGAAGTGGAATATTTTCCCGTGGCTGGAATAATTTCTTAAAAATGCCACTAAACCCTGGAACTCCGTACAAAAAACCCTCAGTACATGGCCTCGGCGTTCGAAGTCCTCGGCCGTTTGATTTTCTCCAGATTCTTCGTGATCATATCGTGCAAGGTTGACTGAAACCGATTGCAAACGAACATCATTAGCAACCCAATTAACTGAGTACCAAATACTTCTTACGTAATGGTTCCGCAACTCGGTCGCAATCAGCCGCAAACTCAGATATTCCTTTTCGTCTAACTCGTCGATGGAGCGTCTGTAGTCCTCCTTGAATGCGGCCCAAAAATTAATGACCTTTCTAATTAAGTTCCGATTGCCAACACTATTTACGCACCACGTGAGGGTATTTGGCAACTTTCGATACGATTTTGCCTCTCGTAATGTAGTACCGCGAGATTTGGTCGAAGAAAGCGGCCGCTTCGCTTTCCACCGTCCGGATTTCCCCCAAAGTGTCTTCCTAAAAATCGTAAATACTCTTTAATTTAATTACGTATCAAACAGCAGACACTTAAAATTTAATTAATAAACACATCTTCTTTGATTAAAATAATTGGCAACAGAATTTTGCAAATATTTCTTTTATTATAAGCGCACCAACACAGCTTGGACATGAGGCGGAGCCTATTGCTGATGCATTAGTCTCTCCATTCCTCGCTCCTCTTTGTTCGCCCGCCATCTTTGTAGTTTTTGGTATTTCAGAATTTTAGACAGGAGTAACTAAGCGATAAGCGCAATCAATAGGAATAGTGGGCGTGACGTCCAAGCTTTGTTGGTCCGAGTACAACATTACAAATTACGGTATTAACTACATTATAAACTCAAAAAACTATATTTAAACATCATTAAGGTTAATTAACATCGCATTTATCCCCAAATCAGCATTAATTATCGTTTTCCTTCAGTGAAATAATTGCATTTAAAAAAAAACTATTCGTAATTATTTCAGCAATATAAAATCAATAAACGAGGATTAGTCTTAATTACACTTAATTAACGTGTTGTCGGAGCTAATTAATTCTCATTTACTAGTATTCATTCGGAAAACAATTATAACTGTCGTTTTTCACAATTAATTATTTCTCATTTTTCCAACAAAATGTCAAATAAAAAAATTTCAAAAATAAATAAATAACGTTCAATCAGCATTGAACGTAACAACCATCGCAATTAGACATCAACAGTAAAAACTACACTTCGAGTTCTTTGGAAAGATGGCGAGACGGTCGCACTTGCATTTCATTGGCTGTTATAAAGTGGGCGGAGCAACCAGCCGAAGCACTTTGCCTTTCAAAAAATGAACCTCAGCAATCACGCCTTCTTTTGCCATACGGGCGGTAACAATGTGACGTCAGCGGTCGCTTGACACGGCGGCACGGAGGAGGGGGGGCGGCTGTGAATTTCCAGCCAATCCCGTTGAGCGCGCATTATTACGCTGCAGCCAACCAAACAAGGGGGGCGGGGAAACGGGTGGGCAGGAGGGGGAGGTCGTGATTGCCAAGCTTCCCTTTAAGCAAAATGGCGGTTCAACGAATTCCAACGCCTCTTCAAGGGAAAATTGGCTTGGAAGCGGCCGCCATTTTGCTTACCTACTTAGGACCGCCCACTTCATCACGCGACCAATTCCAACCAATCACGCGCTCGTTAGGCCAAACTTCCACATGAAACGCCTGTAAACGCTCATTAAATTCAATCCCCATCGCCATTATTTCCCTCATACCAACTACCAATTGCTAAATTACACGTTTCTTTCAAAAACTGCATTATTACCTTTGCATTTCCGACATATTTCCAATAAGCTATACTCGGACCAACACAGCTTGCACGCCACGCCCACTATTCCTACTGGTTGCGCTTATCGCTTAGTTACTCCTGTCCAAAACCTTGATATACCAAAAACTACAAAGATGGCTGGCGAACAAAGATTAGCGAGCAATGGAGAGACTAATGCATCAGTTATTGGCTCCGCCTCACGTCCAAGCTTTGCTGGACCGATTATATCGACATTAATTCCTTAAATTACATTTAAAATCGCCATTAAATTCAATTCCCAAACAAATACATCACCTGAATGGAAACACCGAAATTGTTTCCGTCTTCGATCCTCGGTATAAGGAACTGAATCCACATTTTCAACTGCGAATAAAAACAAAACAATTGAATACCCTTATTACAAATCAATCAAATTAACTTTTTTTTACCACATTGCTGTCTTCCACTAGTTGTCTGATATGCGGCTTGATCGTGTCCACCATTTCCGTTATGTTTCGGTTGCACGGCACCACGCCGCTCAGCAACGCGACCACTTTGCTTCCCGCAATATCATTCTCCAAAGCTTCCAGTTTCTTCTTCTTGGCTGGAAACTTAAATTGACCAAAAACAATTCAAAATTATTCCTTTTTTCACGAAATTCACACAAATCCTTTCCGTACCTCGTTGTCGCTGCGGCAGTTCGGGATCAACGGCTCCGGCACGGGGATATTTAAATCCCAGTGCACTTCTTTCAGGTTAATTTTAGAGAAAGTCTCACTCTAATAAAGAACGCAACAGAGACAACAAAACCTTTCCATTAATAAATGACCATTTTCCATTTAATTTCACAGTTTTCCACCTTCACAATTTCATCCAACTGCACAATTTTCTTGGGAAACTGCTTCAAAATCAACTCCTCAGCCTGGAAAAGAGAAAAGAAAAAAGACCAATCCATCAATAAAAACCTAATTTACAAAAGCAACATCTTATTATAAAAGAAGAAATTAAACATACACTCACATTTGTCTTCATTTTATCTTTGTACTCCTGTACCTAGAAAAAAACAAACAAAATACTGAATTACCACAGAAAAGCCGTTTAATCCCACTCGAATGTGTTTTTAGAAACATAAATCCGGCGTTAGATGGAACAGAATGAATAATTCTCGCGAAAACTGCGTGAAAGAGTCGTGGGGAAAGAGGGGGGAAATTATCCAACTGTATTGCAGACATAACGTTGTTGCACAATATCGGGCATGTTACAAAATAGGGAATCGTGCGCGAGAAACGATTGCTCCGCAAGACAGTTGCGCGGAAATGGTTCCAAAAATCGAAATTCTATTTCTGCTTAAATTTTATACAAATAGGGGGGAAAAAATCAAGAATGACGGCCGAAAATATGTGAAAAATAGCTGAAAATAACCCTAGCATGTTGATTTGCAATGGGATGAAAGACGGTATATAAATGATTGCGAAAAGTGGTTGCGAAACTGGGAAAAACATCATTGCAGACTATATTGCACACCTCGTGTTGCTGTGCAACTTTCGCCATGTTAAGCGATAGGAAAGTTGCGAGCGTTAGAGTCGCGCGAAATATAGTTGCAACTCGCCCGCAAGGGTAATGCGCGGATTACAGTGACGTGCAACGCCGGCCATGCTACGGGATAGGCAAAGTTGCGCAGGAACGGACTGCATGCAATGCAGTTGATCGGTGGAAGATTCCAGGTTCGGTGGCGCTTCAGCAGGAAAATAGCGGCCAATAAGCTAGAAAATTTGGTTTTGGAGACTTGTACTCACCCGATCAACAGCAGATTCCGCCATGATACTCGGAACAGGAATACAGTTAGCAAATAAGAAGCAACCTTTGTTAGAAAAACCACAGAAACCGACCCAACCGGTGAAACACGCTTTCGTCTTCTAGAATCCCTATTCGCCGATGACGTCCCCACATATCGATACCAATCGATTCCAAGCACCCCGGATGTGAGTTTCAACATATCAAACAAGGCGACATCAGCTAAAGGGCAAGTCAGTGTATAGTTTGGTAGCAGTACCGCCAGGTGACACTAAACCAATCCTGACACGCCTACTTCACCGATTTCCCTTTCTCCTGAACAAGGCCATGTAACATCGACTCCACCCCTCTCGGGATTCCGCCAATTGTGGCTCTTCCCCGACACACTTCGCTCCTTTCGTGCAGCTAATCAGGGGATCCCGCTTCCATTGTCCTGCCTACTTTAAACTCCGCCAATCACGAATCATTCAAGGCTTCATTCCAACGCGCATTGGGAACACATTCAGTTCGAACGCACCAATCAGAGAAAGGCAGCAACCAAATAGCTTCAGTGGCGCCACCGGGCATCGTCCGCCCAACTCACTTAGTTTCCCCCCTTACTTTAACATGGAAACTCCAACTAAAACCAAATTACTGAACGCAATTAGTGATTTTGGCGAATGAAACAAATAAAAATGGCTTCCATGGAATGTCTAATGCTGGCCTCCTTCGAATAGGCGCCTCCCTCACGAGAAACCTTGCATTTTACATTTGAATCTGGGGATTTTGTTGTGACAATTTCAAATTTTGGCAGAAAAAAAGTTAAAAAAATGATTACAAGTTAAAATTAATAGTGCGACAATCTATATTGTGGAAAATAGATACAATAGGCCCATTACGAACTGCACGATCTCCGTGCCGCCAAGTTTGGATACACCGTAAACCCGATCCACGAAACTAATCGGAACCTTTAAATAAATAAATAAATATTTCATTTAATCAATGATTCTATAAAACTATATAATTCATGAAAATAATTAAATATAAAGACCTCTTTGACGACGTAATTCATCTTCTTCGCCCGCACGATCATCTCCATTTGAAAGACGTAACCTTTCGAAATGCAGTTGGCCACTAAATTTTCCAAAACTTCCTTTTTATAGAGACTAAACAAAAATAAAATAAAATAAAATACAACAAAATTCTCAATAATCAAATTCCACTACTGTAATTTACCGGAAACTTCCCGTAAGGTCCGAACACCCCGGCCGCAAAAGGACCTGCGTGACGTAATTGGCCCCACGGCTTTTAAATAGTACCAATATTAATTTCTATAATAAATTTTATTTCAAATGAATCCAATTATAAACCTAATTAGTTTCCTTTTGAAATCCCAGCCGGAAACTCCGCCGTCACCCGCGTACCTCGTACCGGTGACGATGTCGCATTGCGTTTCCTTTTGCAATCTAATAAATAGAATAAATTACAATTAAAACACAAATAAATTACAATTAAAACGCAAATAAATTACAATAAAAACACAGATAAATTACCATTAAAATCCAGATAAATTACCATTAAAGCACAGGTAAATTACCATTAAGACATAAATAAATTACAAATAATTACTATTAATAACGGGAAATAATTCACCAATTTCCCCATTTTGAAAATTGCTATTTTTGCATTTTATTAAAAGCAAAATGTACGACAACCTGCTTAAAATCTGGCTTCAAAATCAAAAATACTTGCTTGATAAACTGCGGGATGAATTTGGGCTGTAGAAATAAAATAAACGCATTATTTTAAGTAGGTTTTACACATTTTTAAAAATCGATTTCTTATTTTACGTGATGCGAAAGATCAGCATCCATGATGATGATATAATTGCCAGTTGCGTTTTTAATTCCGTGCACATACGCAGTTCCCAGACCTAATTTCTCTTTCCTGGGTCTTAAAACCTGCCAATCAATAAAACAAACGCATTAATTGTGAATTTTTAACATCGAAAAACACATTTGTCTTGAATTAATTCAGTTAAAATTACGATTTTCTGCGGCCCATAGATTTTCTGCAGTTGCTTGCCAACTTCCAGTGTTCCATCCGGGCTACCATCATCCACCACAATGATCTCAAAGTCGATTTTGCTATTTTGCGAAATTTAAATCCGAATTATTACCAATAGAAACACGATAGGCCTATTTATAATACCAGCACACTTACGACTCCGACAAATATTTTACTATCAGCCAAATTATCAGTGGAAGATTCTCCCTTTCGTTGTAAGTAGGCAGAATGATCGAATATCTATCTATTGCCATCGTTCAATAGACAATTTCGATGAACAAACGCGGAGAATGAACCAAAATCATGAACCAAAAAACCCAAAACCTTTGGATGGAGCGCCGTTCATAACATAAAAATCCACATCAGTAGGCAATGGGATACTTGTGTGACCTCGACAGCAGCGCCACCTGCAATGCGACAAAGTAACTAAATAAATGTTACGCATTTTGTTTCAATTTCGGTTCCAAAACCGAATTAACCGTCCCAAACTGAAAAAAACCTCCATAACGATTACTTCGCATTTGTTTAAATACCCCTTACTTGGACACAACCACGAATCTTATTTATTTCTGTAGAATTCTAACGGAATTCCCGATTTTCTGCGGTGGAACACTCGTTTCCGTGTGGAGCGATAGACGTCAGCAGCGCCACCTAGAATCAAACTAACGCACTAAAATTGGATTTGTGGCTCCACCTACCAGGGTAACACCAAACTATACACATGAAAAGTGCGAAATTCCGCCAAATTCGATTCCAAAACTCCGAATTCATTGCTCCAAACTTGCAATCAACTTATATAAAGTCCATTATTGATGGTTTTAACTTATATTGCCTAATATCCCAAGGAAAGTTTCGAAATTTAATGCGCAAGACACATTTTCCATGTTTCTCTCGTTACAGAACCCGGAATAAAATCGACATCTCAATAAATAATACACAAAAGTGCAGTGAAATTATCACGCAATGTGCAGTGTGACATGAGAAACACAACAGTACTATCGGTACTGTGAAACAACTATTACAACGGGTAGTAAATGTGATTCTATAGGGCCATTCGGCTGCGTTCAACACCCGGACTGATTTCCAATCGTAATTTTTTGTTCTGGAAGGACACAACTTTTAGCAAATATCACAACACCAACAGATTCCTCATTAAATGGTGTACATATAGTTAAAATATAATGCAATTTCACTGGCTACTTTACGAGATATAAATGAATTTATGTGTCCCGTTGCGACTGAACCGTCGCGCGCTGGGCGTAATCGCTGAAATTTTACGTCTGCAAAGTTAAGTGCCATGGTAAGCTGCCAAGATAAAGATTCCCATTGTGTACACAGTAAGATGATAGGCTGGGGGGTCGGGTAGATAGATCTTCAGCTTAATTCAACCCGAAGCCTTTCCTTTCCCCACAACAACGATTTAATTTTTGATTGGTTGAGGATGCTCGGTAACACCCACATAAACTTATTGTCTGTAGCCAAGATAATCTTCCAAGTTGATAAGAAGGGAGGATAGATGCTCGAGTCAACACTTCAGTTTCATTCGGCATTGCGCGATGGCTTTTAAACGCATCGGCAAGTGATCTCCTAACCTAAAATGTCCAACGTGGCTGATTTGGAAGTAGTCCTGGATGAAGTAGGGCCCTTCGGTCGCTTCCAGAAGATCATCTTTGTACTTCTAGCCATCCCGTGCTGCCTCCAGACCCCGTTCATGTCCTTCAGCCACATCTTCGTGGCTGCAACACCAGATCATTGGTGCAAGGTTCCCCAATTGTTCAATGTGCCGGGGATAACAGCTGAAGCACGCAAGAATCTCAGCATCCCGTTCGGGGGCGACGGTGAGGGTTTCAGTAAGTGTGAGATGTACGCCGTGGACTATGATGGACTTATAGCGGAGAATGTAACGGTAGCCAACTCTTCATGGCCTGTTCAGAAATGCCAGTATGGATGGGAATACGATAAGACACATTACCAAGAAACACTCGTAACAGAGGTAAGGCAAGGGTCCCCCCTTTATGCCACGACGCCACCCGGGTGCTGTCCCAGCAAAAATTCTTATATCTTACAGAATAATGGCTGTAATTTCATGAAATTTTCACAGAATGCACTTGATCATATGGGGATCACGCGTGCTTAAAGCATTTTCATCTCATATTTAAGCAATATTAATTTTTGTGAGAAGTAAATGCCCACTTTACGCCACGACGTCTTCCGGGTGTTATCCCCGCGAAAAACCTTATATCTTCCAGAATAATCACTGGAATTTCATGGAATTGTCACCGAATGCACGTTGTCATATGAGGATCATGTTGGTGCTATAACCAATGCTGAAAGCACTTTCATTTTATAACTGCAACATTAATGTCAGTTATGAGTAAGGTCCCCCTTACATCCAGACGTCTTCCAGGTGTCGTCCCCAAGATTTTTCTTATATCTTCCAGGATAATCGCTGGAATTTTATGAAATTTTCCTAGAATGCTTTTCGTCATATGAGGATGCCGTTGCTATTATAACATTTGATGAAAACAGCATCCTTCGATAACTGCTATAAAATAACTCGACCCAGTTTTGATGTGAAAAATACTTGCATGCAGTTGCCACTTAAGAGAATGACAGATGTAAGCATGATGTATTGATTGACCAGGCAGTTACGATATGACACAAAAATTGGCTATCAATTGAGATCGTTGTCTTACGTGATCGTATAGAGTACGCCTGACCTCGGCACTCAAAAATGTGACCGATGCCATCATCATGTAATCAAACCAGGGGTGTTGAAGATCTATCAATTAAGCTCTCGTAATAAGATACTTCCCGCTCCTTCCGCTTGCACATTGTAAATACGTAAGATATTTTCCAATTACGTGTTTTACAGTTCAACTTGGTGTGCGACCGTAACATATGGCCATCGCTATGTCTGTCTGCGTTTTACGCGGGAGG
>WWPM01022249.1:0-10920 GCA_023279145.1 Glomeris maerens
TTTTCACGCGCAGCCGCTTCGGCAGTTTTACTATTTCGATTTAAATTAATTTATGTATCTTGTATATTAATTCCTTGTGTTAAATATAACAATGCATGATTCTATATAGTCATCTAAATATAATAGTTGAATTAATTAAGACACTTTTAACGCGTGTTTCGGCTAATTCTCATTCGGTTGCGTGTCGGAAGCATTTACGGAAACCGTGTGAGATTTGAACACGAGATTCCTCACATAAAAATCTCAGATATGACTGCCAACTTGTTCACTGTTTGCCTATGCAGTTGGTAATTTCAAATTCAAGGGAAAAATAAAACAGACAATGATATCCGCGCGAGGCGAGGCGTTCGCTTCTTTAGCCCTATTCTATTTATTTTATGTCCCGTCTTGAGGGGAAAAAAAAGAAGAAGACATTCACATAAAATCCATAATGTAAAGTATAATTCTGGGACAGAAAGACTACTTTTGCATTCCGAGTGTTTCCACGTATGTTTATTCACGTTGTGCGTGTAACAATGCGCGTCCGCGTCTCGCATACAAATCTCGCGCTTTGCTTTCCTCTCTCTCTCTCTTATACACCCGCATGGTATTTTACTCTTATAACCCTTACACCGTTTTGTTATCGGTCTTTTTAACCAACCTGTCAGTTGGGCTCACAATCTACTCCTTTTTATTTGTCGCGGTGCAGAAGGACGAGAATGCGTGAATTGCGGGGCAACTTCTACGCCGCTGTGGCGCAGGGATGGTACGGGACACTACCTGTGCAACGCTTGCGGTCTCTACCACAAAATGAACGGACAGAACAGGCCCCTTATCAAGCCCAAAAGACGACTGGTAAGTGTCCATAACTTCCTACGCTTTCCAATAGCCGATACGCGTATGAAGAAAATAAAAGTTCTTGTGAGAAGGGTATTACAAATCATTATCTTGAGTCCTAATATAGTCGGTAATGTGCCCGCGTCTTGTCATACCCCAAATGTGCCTTAAAACTTACACCTTTGTTAACGAGTACACTTTTCAATTACTCCTTTTGAATTACTTCTTTCAAAGTGTCTTAAAGGGAATACTAGACACATTCACCCTCTTGTTGCAACAAAATGGGCGGTTACAATCGAAACGCTCGCGCTAGGATTGGTCAGTGCACTTTGTATCGTTCGCTCTCTCGAAGAAGGAACCGGAAATAACACTATATATTCTTATTTCCGGTTCCTTCCCACTGCAGCCAATCAGACATTCTAACAATTTCAAGATTACAGGTGTATTTGCATCGACAATTCAATTCGTTGTGCTTACTATATACGCGTACGGCAATTTCCGTAATGGCTGCGATGTTAAAGTTAACGGTGTAGAAAAGGTGTAACAAGCAATGGCTTGAACACTTCTTTTAGGTGATAACAAAACACCTTTTTGATTAGGAGCTGGTAAACAACATTTGACGTTGAGTCTGGTTGCGAAAGGAACTTTACTCAGCCTTAAAGGGTGTGTGTAAGCTTAGTACAATTTTAAGATGGCCTATTCCTATTCTAAAGGTCCAATGGTCCTTGTCCTAGCTGTCAATCGTTAAACTTCCCATTCATTCTGGAAGTATTCCATGAGTGTAATTTTGTGAATCGCGCGCAAGTGTCTTGAAAGCAGTCTTGTTCAACCCCTACACATTTTGTACAGTTAGTAGATAAGACAAGTAGGGCCTGTCCTTCATGGGCCTATGTGTATTTCATTGTGCTTTTGCACAAAGTGTTAAGTACAGATTGTATGGGACCTTAATAGACCAGAATATAGGTCCGTTTGGCAGCCGCGTTATTAGGAATACTTCATATGTGTTTCTCGAGAGAAAAGAGTATAGCTGGGGTTGCTTATTTATGTTTCATGGGCCCTTACTTGCCCTTACCCTCCAAATTGAATCAATTAATGCAGGCATATCCCCTTGCGTGCGTATACGTACGCGGTTCGATGACTTGTCGATGCTGAAATCCGTGCTGGGAAAATTCACGATAGGTTTAGGTCACCGAGACCAATATGCCCTAAGTGAATTCGTTCACTCGCACCTTTTCCCGTTGATTATAACGTAATTTGCGTGAAGTGAGTTGTCAATATCTCATATGGGGAGTGAATTTCGAGACTAAACGCGTGCAGTTGCACTTGCCTCGCGTGCGCTTGGAATACTGATACGGAGTGTAGCTTTGGGTTTGAAATGAATCCCATATTTTAAGGGTGTGCTGTAGCTTTATGTGCATAAATTCCCATCATGCAAATCGACTGCATGTCTGCCAAAGATGTTTGCCGCAAGCATTTCATTGTATTCCGGGTTGAAGAGCTGATTCCCTGGAAGTTCACAGCGGTTATAGGCATAATCAAAGTATAACTCGCATATAGTTGATGTCTGCATGGATGGGATTCCTAAGGGCTATTTCCCGATGCCTTTTATCGATTTAGCTTCGCAATTAACCCTTAGGACCTTCCCTGTACGAGTTCATCTAAGTATTCGAATCGGCAGCGCATGTTCGCGATTGAGATACGTTGCCTTGGATTTAGTATATCATATTGCATTTAAAATTGTTAGTTGGACTTGTTGATGACCCTTCAATCGTTGAGTCCTATCAATTTTGGTCCCAAAGTGAATGTCACGTATAAGTGACATCGTGTTTATATAGGCTTCTTGATCTTAAACGGAAGGCTGTCGATGATGGGGATCAATGAATCTAAAGATGGTTGCTTTGAAGATGAAATCAAATATGAAGGGAAGCATTAGCTTAGGGCACTTGCATAATTCGGGTTTTAATCATCTGAGTTAGAATTGACAATTTTATTTAAAGATTTTGATCATTTGAAAGTTGTCGATAACAAGGCAAGGCGATAAACGCGACTTCCATAAGGCAGTTCAGGTGATCATGGGTTTCTATGAAGGTACTGTCTTTGGGAAGTTGTTTAGGGCACATGTTAAGGGTAACTTAAGGGATGATAAAATAAAAGCTACATATTTTTAAATGTTTCCATGAAATCTAAAAGATCTGTCTTATCGATACGAAACAGCATGCACATGCCTTTGCGATGGTGGTCTGGCCAACTGTTCATGGACTTCTGAGGATACTGCTTTTGAAAGTATAGTTTAGGGCACTTGTCAAAGGGTAACTTAAGGGATGAACGATAAAAGCTACATATTTTTAAATATTTCCATAAAATCTAAAAGAGATGTCTTATCGATGCTTAACAGCATGCACATGCCTTTGCGATGGTGGTCTGGCCAAATGTTCGTGGACTTCTGAGGATACTGCTATTGAAAGTAGTTTAGGGCACGTGTTAAAGGGCAACTTAAGGGAAGAGTGATGCAATTTGATGTTTTTGAAATGTTTCTATATCATTTTAACGCAAGGCATGGATTTTTCGAGGGCGGCTCATCGGAAGATAGGGTTATATAGGTTGTTATGGACATTGCAGGTTTGGGCAGTTGGGGGGTCGGTTGATTGATGGGAGGTGGTGGGGGGTGTGGGATAGGTAGCCATGTTTTTGAAAACGGTTTTTCTTTATAGGCCTACATTCATAATGACATGTATCGAAAGAGAGGGAGGTGGAAAGCGAAACAAAAGAGACATTGTGCTGTTGCTCTTGCATCGCTTGATCCCCACCCTTATTTTTTCCTCCAAAAAACCCCTCAAAATGGTGGTGGTGGTGGGGGGGTTGAGTCTTATGTGGCATATCTTCTCGAGCAATCGCACCATACTGGCAACATGGCCGACCACCATAGCAGCAGCTGCCTCGGCGTGCGCATGTGCAATCCATCCCTTCCTTATGCATTCATTCATTCATTCATTCAGTCTCTCTATAGGCAATTCTCATTCATGAGCTGTGACTGAAAAGTTTCCCAGATATGAAAGGAATGTAAGGAAATAAACTTCCCATTTTTTGATGCTAAACTTTTTCGCGATCCTATACGTATAAGCCGGTGTCCGGTGGATCAAGGCACACGTAGCTAGGGCACATATGGCTGTTAGGGCACCTTTGAGGGTGGAAGAGAAGGAGCTTTCATCTTCCACCTGTGCTCAGATGTGAAATATGGCCTCCATTTCCATCACAAAGGTCACTCTATACCTTTTACGCGTATACGTATAGTACTAGGGCTGGGTATAGGCCTAAAGTTGCTAAGCCTAAGTATTTGCTTTAGCAATTATATATTGGGAGTTGACTGGGTTTATATGTAATTGGGCAAGCTAAGTGCTAAGTATTAAGGGGGTTCACTTCGCTGAGCAATTGCTCAAATCCATCACCGAAAGAAGAACACGTGTTTGCGAAAGTTTTTTCAACAGCATATTGCACGTAAATTAAAACGAGTGATTTGAGTGTTAACACTCTCTAAACATGCTGTATATTTAGTGTTTAGCTCTTAAACGTTTCCTGTAGAAAATCTGGGGTATTGTTACAAAACGAGTAAATTTGTTCTGAATTTTTACTGTTTCAACCTTTCGATACAAATGTGTAACATACATGCCCTATAATTGAGATAAAGTCTCGCAGTTATTCAGGATTATATACAGGGTGTTGCAGAATTACAGGGACATCTTTCCTTTATGCGTTCCTAAGTAATAAAGATGTGGGGAGCATGAATTATGGATGTCACATTTTATGGGTATGTAATTCCGCAACACCCTGTATATGTAATTAAGCATTTGCTCACATTTAAACTATGCAGTAAGACTTAATAACTGAGCAAAACACACATGCATGACAATTATCGATGCGAGGTGCGTGAACACTTATCGATTTTGTCCTGTAGGTGGCGTTGAAAGCTGATTTGTCACGTAAAGGTCAAACCCATTATGTATATGTATAGACCCAGCTGTTTTAGGCCTTCATTATCCCCACACACACAAGCCACTGCGGTTTTCGGATATATAGGTGGGCGTGGCTATGGTTTTGGTACGCGCATGCGCAGTGGAATAACTGTTTTTAAAAAGCAAGAGGGGGGGAGGGGATAATCTGGGCATTGAAGGGGGGCGAAATTAAAAAGTCAGTGAGGCACGAAACTGTTGCCAGACTCTTCTTTTCTCTCTTTTCATCCACTTCTAATCGCTTTCACCAAGTTCAGCCGAGCTTTCCGTTCCAATTTGCCAACCGACCAATCACAGGCCTCCCTTTTCTTATATTCCTTCTTCTTCTTATTCCTTCCTTGTTATTACATGTAGACACACAACAATATGGCCGACTTTTCTCCACAATTCCACACTATGCCTTTTATGTCCTACATATGTAGGTAAACATACTCTACGCTATTATTTGTCAATTCAAAAAGATTTTCAATAGAAACTATTTGTTTTTTAAAATTGGTTTTGGTTCTTTTGTTCACATCCATTATTGACTTTCTAAGATTTATTGAACATTTTCTGTTGTTTATTGGGCCGATTTCAAATCTGTTTACACCAAAATGTTCAGAATATAGTTGGCAACATTTCCTAAATTGGAACTACACCTCTATCGGCAAAACTAACGGAATTAGCATTCGAATGGCCTTGAAATCGGGCATCAAGGTCAACTGCGACGTTGTAGCTGGATGTCCCCCAGTGTGTGTAGACCAACTTTGTTCATACTCGTAAGTCACCTAGAATCATCGCTGTCAAAGTTATTCCCAAAGAGGCGAGACTTTTTTCCGACCCTGTATATACATACGTGAATTGACACATTTGGCTGTTAAATATATTGTTACAAATTAGCATATATTAAATTAACATACTTAATAACTGTAATTGCATTGACATTGACATACATTTCTGCGAATTTTGCCTCCTGGTTTTTTGAATTTAAAAAAAAGAAAGATGGCGGCCCGATTGTGGAGATTTTTTTTTTTGTTTTGCCGCGATAAGGGGAACTTTTTATGTAGTTTTCATATGGGGACTTGGGAGTTTATATTAGGACAGTAGAAAGAGTTGTTTTTGGTTATTGGTGCGGGTTTGGCTTTTGAAAATGGAGCAAAACAAGGCGGTGTTTCTTGTTTGCGCCGATAGGGGCGCTTTGTGCGACGGCGTCTTGTCGTCGCCAAACTCCTTATGAAGCACACACTTTTCTTTTCGTTTCAACACTGAGAACATTTTCAAGATCGCCGACTCAGATAACCTTCTTTTAAAAAACCACCCAACCAATATGCAAAACTCAAAATGGCGACCAAAAAAAACCCCGGTTAATTGGGACATTGGTGGCATAGGCTGATCAAGTGTTAAAACAAGGAAACTGTCAGTTGAAATCCAAAATGGCGGCTTTGCGACCAAATGTCCAAATGCGCAATGCCATTATTTGAAATTTTTATTCGTCTCAGGGTAAGCGTGACATTATTGCCACGCCCCCTTTGTTTTTTTTTGTTGTTGCCCCGCCTCTTCATTGGATTTTTGGTTACTACATACACACATAAAACATTGATGACATGGAGACAGATAGTAACATATGTGTGTACTATAATAATTGAGCTTTTGAATGGAAACGAATCGATCGTGCAACGCCACCTGGCGGCGAAGTGCAGCACTTTTGTACTGCTGCCATCATTAAATATAGCTAACATTTCAAATACGCTCCATACTTAACAGACTATTTACATTTTTATCGAGTTAAACACGTTATTAAGTTGCCATACACGTGCATATATGGGGGTTTAAGGTTACCTGGTGTTTCAAAAGTCCTTGAACACTGTTTACTGGTTAGATACATTCATCATTTATATTGACATTTATATATGTATCTATTTATTGGCTCTGTTGGTTTTGTATTTTATTGCGTGGTTGTTTACCTAGTTTGCGAATAACCTGAACAACTGTGCAGCCTATATTTATATATCGATATATGATAACTTAATTAAAGAGGTTAATTGTCATTAATGCATATAGGGGGCGTATTGGGTTTGTTTTATATATAGTTTGCATGTTATGTGGGGTTTGGGAATATGGGGGTGTGTTAATTAATAAAAAGCGTGCAAGCAAGTGTCTTAATGATGTTTAATTTAAGCTAATGATTGTGTTTGCAGTCGGCAGCAAGAAGAGCTGGAACGAGTTGTGCGAATTGTAAGACGACAACGACGACTTTGTGGAGAAGAAACCAAAATGGCGAACCTGTGTGCAACGCATGCGGCCTCTACTTCAAACTCCACAATGTAGGAAACCTCATTTACTTAATTAAGTTACCCTATATATAGTTATAAGCTCGAACAACTCTCAGTTATTATATTTGACATGGTTTGTTCTTTATACAAAAGTATTATAGAAAAGAAAAGCTATAGTTCTTCATTTAATTACATAATTAAGCTACTTAATTAGGCAGATCAGGTTGATATGTAATAATAGCCCCCAAGCAATTCAACCTTATTTAATCAGTAAGGAATTTAATTAGGGCTGTTTATATAATGCTTATATTTTGTAATTTGATATTTGGGGTCTTTGTTCACTTAATACTTAGTGCAACTCAATTAAGAGTACAGTTTAATTACGTTGTGTGCGTTTTAAACAGTTTCAATATCAGTTAAGTTAATGTTGTATATTTAATTTCAGCTTAAAGTGTATTATGTTTGAATTAATTCAGACTATTTTTGTTGGGAGAACTTCATTATTACGAAAAATCAATTACAAGAAGTTGTTAAATTACGTTGTGTGCGTTTTAAACAGTTTCAGTATCATTTAAATTTGTTATGTTGTATCTAATTTCAGTTTAAAGTGTATTATGTTTGAATTAATTAAGACTATTTTTGTTGGGAGAACTTATTTAGACAAATTGACTTTATTATTATGGAAAATCAATTACAAGAAGTAGTTTAATTACGTTGTGTGCGCTTTAAACAGTTTCAATTGCAGTTAAGTTTATGTTGTATATTTAATTTCAGTTTAAAGTTTATTATGTTTGAATTAATTGAAGCTGTTTTTGTTGGGAGAACTTATTTAGACAAATTGACTTTATTATTATGTGGAAATCCAATTAGGAATAGTTTAATTACGTTGTGTGCATTCAAAGCAGTTTGTTTCAAGTATTATCAGTTTGATTGTTTGATTTCAATTTGATTTTAATTGAATTGAAGCGATGTTTGTGTTTTGGAGGGAGGGCGAAGTTAATTAATTTAATTGAACAATTTGATTAGGGCTTTTTCGATTAAATCGATCGGTCGTCTGTGATTGGATGATATACTACTAGGAATTATAATGAACGGGGATATGGGCGTGTATTTATATTTTATACAGTCCATTTGGGAAATTGGGAATCGGTACATTTTGTGTTTGTATACATTGCACAGATACAGATAGGCCTTTTTATACTTTTTGGGGCCTCGTGGGGATCTATCGGTCCTATAAACAAGTTTTCCCTTCTCCCTTGCAAATTGAAAATCAAAACGCCGGAATTACTCCTGGGAATCGATGCGGCAAATATTTATTGGGCCCCGCAAAGTGCTGTATCGATGGCGTATCGAAACGAGTATCGACGAATCGAACCCGGTTTAATTCCACAATTTATTGCAGCGAGGAAAATGGTTTTGAACGTTCCAAAAAACCGGATGCAACCGACTTGTATTATCGCTGCACGTGAGGGAAACTCGACTTCCGGTTTAATGTCCGCTTCCGGTTGCAGGAAACACTAAAGTCCTTGATGTTTGTCGATATTTCGCAAAATGGTTCGTATATTTTTCCAGCTCGGTCCCCCGAAATGAATTCAGTAAATCGATTGGGATTTAAAAATCTGTGAGGAAACAAATCTCTCGAAAAATCTGAATGGAATCTTAAGAACAATCTTGAAGAATGTAGTGTTTACAATCTTGAAAAATCTGGAAGTTATCAAAGGATTGGAAGCAAAGACAGATCTTTGAAGATTTCAGAAAATTGAGCAAATCTTAAAGTTTGTTGGTAAATGTTGAAATGTTTTAGACAAATGTTTTGATTCTGTGGGGAAATGTTGGGATTTTGTTGAAAAGTCTTGCCATTTTGTGGGGAAATGTTTCAATTTTGCATGAAAATGTCTAATTTCTGGGAAAAGGTAAGAATTATGTTGGAAAATATTTGAATTTGGTTGAACAACTTTGAAGTTTTGTTGAAAAACGTTGATATTATTCAGTAAAATGTTTAATTTCTGGGAAAATGTTTTAAATTTGGTTGGAAAATGTTGAAATGTTTTAATTTTGTGGGAAAATGTTTGAAATGCTTTAAAGAATTATTAGAATTTTGTTAGAAAATGTTAGAATTTTGTTAGAAAATGTTAGAATTTGTTGAAAAATCTTTAAATAATTGAGAAAAATCTTGAAATTTTGAGGGAAAATGTCTAATTTCTGTGGAAATTGTCTGGATTTTGTTTAAGATTATTTGAATTTTGTTGAAGAAACGTTGAAATTTTGTACGAAAATTTGTAATTTCTGAGAAAATGTTGGAATTTTGTTGAAATTGTTTGGATTTTGCGTGGTACAAATGCATTTTGCCGAGAACTAGCTTGGACCACTGAGGAAATAGGAATTGTTGTGGTGACCGCCAGGGGGCAGTTGCGGGTTCAAGGGTCAAGGGAAATCGGATGCCATGCTTCAATAATAGTTTGGTTTTTGCATTTGGTGTTGGTGTTGAGGGACCTTTTTGGCGACGTTGCCCTAGGCACGGATAACATTTCATTGCAATGGCGCCAGACAGCCTCAACTCACTGTCTACTCGCTGCCAACTTCCCAAACGCCGCCATCTTGTCTCTTAAACTACATAAACGCCCTTTGTTGGCCTTAATCTCTCAAACTGGCGTCAAACTGTCAATAAAATCCCCAGGGGGCGCCGTTTCTCCAACCCACAACCCACTCTCTCTCTCTCTCTATATTTGCATTTCATACTTCTTCCAAATTCGAGTCTATGGGACCCTGTGACGTCAATGGGCGCCATCTTGATTCCAGAATGCTGGCAAGTTCCAGTTGGGACCACGGATTAAAGCTTACTGCACCTTGTATAGTATTAGGATCTTGAATTAGTCAAAATCTGCTTTCGAAACACACTATTCTAAATGATTTATTCGAAAAATGGTGCGTCTGTGACGTCACTGGGCGCCATTTTGAATCCACATTTTTACACTTCTTCGATTTCCGGCTTCCTATTTACGACAATGACCTCAATTGAGAAAGTTTTCTCGACTTCCAAACTGTGTAATACCAACTATAAGCTTTTTAGAATCCCATGTTGCATTGTTGTGACCCGAATTGGGCGCCATTTTGAATCCATTTACGAAGCCTTCAAGTTTGTTTTTTTTTGTTGTTTGTGTATACACAGTGGCTGTACTTTGTTGATACATTTAGACACTTTTCTGTTTTGTTTCCAAAGACTTCATTATATGTACACTACTACCATGCAAGTAATTGAAACCAATTCGGCGGCCATCTTTGAATTGCTATAAGACAACATGGGCGCCATTTTGAAGCCAGAATATAATAGGGAATTAGCTGCAATTGCGATAAAACGTATTTTACTTTCCTAATTGCCCATGGACTGAAGGGGGGGGGGGAACTATAACACCCATAGGTCCCTTGACCCCCTGAGACTCCTCCCCCTTTCCCCTTAAACGCTCTATTCCCCCCCACCCTTTCCATTCCCCTAAACCCCTATTTATAAACAGTGTATGTTGTGATATTGCAAAACGTTTCTTCCTTTATTTATACTCTTATTACAGTAACTTGCGATCACGTGACTTGTGAAGTAATAAATGAGTGACATTTAAGGCAATCTACAGGGTGTGTTTTAGGGTAAACATGTGTTTCACTTTCATTCCCCTCACCCCCATTAGTCACACAACTTCTCACCAGGGAATTCAACCCCTTTTTTTGTCTTATTATTCTTACTTTTATTAATTTCTATTCTAGTAGTAATTTCTTAATTATTTCCCTATTCTTCGAAGATGTAAGATGTTCCCCAGATTTCAAAAACTTTTGGATAACCTTTCACATTCCCA